>VCCN01006286.1:1794821-1809688 GCA_006491835.1 Architeuthis dux
TAATTGGACATCTGGGTTAAAAATGGACACAATGTCCAAAACCGGCAACCCTGATCAGAGGCAACATGCCACATATGCATTGTTCGGCAATGAATATGCTAATGAAAAACTGCAATCAACTCTTTCAGTGACCACATGTATTCTACCAGCTAACAACTAGCATTACATATCTCTTGTAGAGGAATGTGGTTTCTATTGTATTTTTATCCTTTAACAAAGTGGATGAAGCAATGCCTTTATGTGAGAAAAGGAGAAACCGGATTGAGAGACTATATGGTTTTCTTTTTATCTTGTTGGCCAGAGTTAAGTGAGTAGACCTATAAATATACTTGTACTCAAACACACATCATTAAAACCACAAATCCAAGCAAAAGAAAAAATAACAGACAAAAGTGATAATGTGTTTGAGACCAGCTGTCATGATCTCCGGTATTGTTTCTACATTATTCCACAACATATGTAAAGTGCTCGGCTTTTTGCTTTGTTATTTGGTGATTTATTGTTAGAAATTGTTTAATGATTGTTGCTTTTGTAGAATTAATTAAATCTGTTCTTTGTTATAATAACAAAAACCGGCTCCGATGAATAAACAAAATCATCTTTTTTGACAAAGAATAAATTATTATCCACTTGTGACGTCATTGAACCATTGATAATTAACTTTTAACATTTTTAATTGAATTATTACATGGGTAATTATTTTTTTTTATCCATTCATTGGTTACAGTGAAATCTTTTACAGCTGAAACCAGCCTTTGGGCTATTGTGATGTATTTTACTTGATCTGCAAATGTCGTCATGAACCATTGATAATTATTCATCTGAAATATGGTCCTTATCTGGCAGACACTTACTACAGACGCTTATAACCTATGGTTTTAGTATCCGCAAGAGTAATGATGCAATAATTCCTATCAAAGGTTTCATTTTATCATCAGTCACCACTGCTAAATCTATTCTATGTATTGTAAGAGAGAGATGCACATATAGTGTTGCCCTATCACTTTTTTATAGAAACATTTTATTATTTCTTGTGGCACATTACACAATCAAAACAGATTTTATCAGGTATTATTTATGACCAAATTCTACAGCATTGAAACTTTGTTGCCAAAAATATTTTAATGAACTCATTTTTGGGATGGCAACATATTCATATTTTTGGCATCATTACTCTTGTAGAGTTTGGTCATAAATAATACCTGATAATAACCGTTTTGATTGTGTAATGTTCCACTAGAAATAAGAAAATCCTATGTTTGGTTTAGAAGAAAATCAACTTTCTATTTTTTTTTAAATGTGGTAGGGGTGTACTCATTTATGAGTTTGTGATGGGCATTGGGGTATGTCATTCACTGATTATGAATAAAAATACAAGAAATTTTATAAATTTTAGATTTTTGTCATGGCTTTGCGAATAAGAATTTAGGAGGGGGATTCCTCATCTGTTGTAGGTTTGCGGTAGAGCCCACACGATATAGGAAAGTTCTTCTATGGCAGCTGCAGGAGAAGGTCTGGCAACTGGAGGGAGTTCCAGTTTTATGGCATTGCCTCTTCTCTGTAGATTAGAAGTGTGGAAAACCTTGCACAATCTTTTTTTAAAGGGGCTGTGCATGTTGCTGCTCCCACCCATTAGTCTTGGGTATTCATCATCATCATCAGCTGTTATAAGTCCACTGCTGGACAAAGGCCTTTCTCATCTCCTTTCATGACGATCTATCTTGTGCTAACCTCTGCCAAGTCTTACCAGCAAACTTTTCTATCTCGTCCCTCCAACTTGTTTCTGGTCTTTTCCTACTTCATTTACTGTCCCATGGGGACCAATCAGTTAGTCTTTCCCCCCATCTATTGTCATCTCTTCTTGCTAGGAGACCAGCCCATCTCCATTTTTGTTGCTTAATTATTTGTATAATATCCTTCACTCTAGTCCTCTCTCTGATCCATGTTGATCTTTTTCTATCTCTTAGGGTTATCCCTAGCATTGCTCTTTCCATGACTCTCTGTGCTATTCTGAGTTGGTTTCCATGTTTTGCATCCATAAGTCATGGCTGGTATTATGCAGCCATTGTATACTTTATGCTTTAGGCACATTGGCAAAGTGCTCTTCAGAATATCTCTATTCATACCAAATGCTTTTCAACCAATTCATACCAAATGCTTTTCAACTATTGTTATGAGTCGTTTTATTTCGTAGTCCTGGTCTTTCTCTAGCTTTATTACCTGACCTAGGTAGATGTATTCATCGACCTCTTCTAGAATCTCCCCTTCTATCTTTATGACCTTTTTGTGAACTTTATGGCCTCAAGTCCAACATTTTACCATCTAGCTATCAGTGAAACATCTTCATGCCTCATATAGCAAAGAAGTAATAACAGACGTGATCCAGGTTTCAATTAATCTTGTGCGTGGTAGCCTATCAAAAACAGTGAGACAGGAATTTAAGGAAGAAGCAATTTTATATATGTATTCACTCATGTTTATCTTTTGTCCACACAATATCTCCAAAAGTTATCCCTAACATTGCTCTTTCCATAGCTCTGCTATTCTAAGTTGGTTCTCAGCTTGTTTGGTTAATTTCCATATTTCGCATCTATAAGTCATGGCTGGTATTATGCAGCCGTTGTATACTTTACGCTTTAGGAACATTGGAAAGGTGCTCTTCAAGTAGGAATATATCCCAATGACTGGTTTGTAGATCCATTAGCATTCTTAAAATAGAAACATAATGGTTGACATTACATAATCCATATAGATGTGTGTACTTGGAAAAGTAATATCCTCTGAGAGCAATTAAAAAAAACAAACCCCAAAACACAACATTCTCAATGTGTGGGAAGGAAGAATCTTCTATTTTGCATACAGGTCCTCCATCACCTGTAATGGGTTGGGATCTGACAATATCTTGAAGCCAGTTTGAAAACTTTTCTTTTTATAATGTATCTGGTCCTTTTTTAAGCATCTATTTATCATCATTGCATTTGGTCAAACTCATATTTTGAATGCATTCAAAAGAGCAGTTTTGTGCTGAAGGAATTGTATTTCGTTAAGCCCTTATAGACTGTTGTCATCCTTTGTCCTATATCTCTATGCTTATGTGATACTTTGTTTGAACGACTTAATGTGAATTTCAAGTGGAAGGGGTTCGGTTTTCAAATTGGGGTCCATTCTTTGTCTTGGTTCTACAGCATCCCAATGCCGTTTAGTTATTTTATATTTTATGCTGTTAATATAAATATTCTGAAGTAATGCCACTTGCACATTTAAAGTTTTTTGTGTCGCATGGCTAAGGGAACATCAACGTTTCTTGCAAAGTATGATGATAATAACTAAAGACATTGCCTTTGAGAAAACGGACTTCAGTATTATTAGATTTAAAAACATTTTTTATTAGATAAAGCATTGTCAATCATCATTAATTGTTGACTAGCGTTTCTTTCATCTTAATTTTAGTTGCTTTTCATTGCAACTACTCAAACCATGAGTCTATGGCTAGTCATAAACTATGCATGGTGTTGCTATGGTTTCAGTAGCAAGTAGGTTTTCTGTGGTGTCAGAGTAACCGTCTCTTAGTTGAACTGCCTTATAGGGATGGGGGAGAAATGTATTCATGATTTTCCTAAGGGCATTAGTGTAAAGTGAACATAAACTGCCTCGTCCGAAACTCAAACTCGCTTCACCATTTCTGTTATTCCATGCCGGTAACTGTCCCCCCCCTCCCCGCCATTTAAAAAAAAACAGTATGGTAAAGCATCTGTCTCTTAAGAGACAACTCCCATTGGAGTATAAACGGCCGGTGACAAAGTCCTGGTCAGCTTAGTAATCCTTGCAAGTTTTAAGTTTGGTCGAGACCAGGACTTTATTCTTACAAGTTTTTTTATGACCACTCCTTTGGCAGGATGCAAGTCAACCGAAGGGATACCTCCACCCTAATCACAAAGCTTAGTGTACTCAATTAGCTGCTGAGTGCACAGGGAAATTTGTCCTAATGAAGAGTTTTCCACACTCTTTGCTCATAATCGAACCCGGAACCTTCTGAGTGTGAGTCAGACGTGCTAACCATTACACTATCCGAGCGGACTCTTATTTAATACAAGAATTAATTTAGTTATCTTTCTCACCACCATCTTGATACCTTTTTAATGTTTCCCCGTGAAGAACTGTGTAATATTTCTGAAGTGAATGCTTCACTTGGTTGCCTTAAGCAGACTTCATGAACTTCTTAATTACTTTTCAATCAAACTTATTCGCCCATGATGTCTTATGTCCAGCACACAATCTCTTTGCTTCACTAATCTTTTATTCCCTTTCTGAATTCTTAATAGAATCATTTAAAAGAAAATAAATTACAAATCTTCTTTGTCAAATCAAATATCTTTTTTTTTATCATGTATCATATTGTGAATACACTTTATTAAAAATTCTTGACATAGTAATCAATAGTGGCAGCCAAACCACATTACATCAATCAAATCTCTTTTATGGAACGACGACCCTCGTCCCCAAATCAGTATAGTGTATAGCCTGGGGGTGTACTTGATTGCTTTGACTCTGTGCTATAAGATGAACTGTTAACAAGGAGGAGAGAATATTTCTTGTGATTTCACCTTCCCACAAAAGTTTAAATTAGATTTCTTCACTGTATGATAGATGTAAATGATGATGGAGTGGGAATATTAATTGAATTTATTTTAGAAGTGAAGTTTATAGAAAGAACTTTCTGAATTAAAACCAAATGTCTTTTACCTTACAATCAATCATTTTTTTGGTATATGTATATATTTCATCCTGTAACTCACTGCAGGGTCGTTGGGATACCACAGATGATTTCATCATGAGTGTGTCAAGGGCAAGATAGCCTGATGTAGCCCATCCTTCTTCAGACTGGTTTGGAATCAGGAGTTGCCTGTTTCCTAGACTGGTTGCTAAGCGTAGCTAGAGAGCCCAGTTTGGTGGGGGGGGGGGTGGATTCACACCCACCCCACCCTAATGCTATATTAAATATATATTAGATATACAGGTTTCTCTTGCTATCTGAAATTATAGCATTCCTATAAAAACATTTCATAAGCTGAAATGGTGTATAGTAAAGAAGCAATTACCATTGATTTATATAGGCAAAATTTTTGAGTGTTCCCAGACCCCCAAAATGGTGATGATGCTATCTTAGGCTGAGTTGTCGGTGGTGGGAGGCACAAGATACTGGGGGTGTAGGAGAGAGAGGAAGATGTACACGCAGTGTTGCCAACTCAAAAAATATTTTTGTGCTAGTTTGACTACCAAAAAGAGATAAATCTTTTTAAATTGCCAAAAAACCACAAAAAAAGGCTAATAATGGCCAAAATGATTTAGGCGAAAACGTGCTAATTTAGCGCTTTTTGCACTGCCAAAACAAGAGACGTGCTAAATCTAGCACGAAACGCACTAAATTGGCAACACTGGGTACACGCTGAATGCCATTTTCTCTTTTTGCCCTTTTTTGTGAAAGTGAAAAAAGTGACGTAAAGCAACCTTTCGAAAAGCAAAATCTATCCTCAAATTCGTTCTTTTAATAATCTAGTTTAATCTGGAGTGCTACGCCTCTTTATCATAAGATCTTGTAGAAAGACATTTTCGTTCTTCTGGTCGAGATAGTTAATTGGAATCTTGAAAAACAATAAATTGTTTATTAACTTTGCTGGAAGTTCATTATGAAGAAGTGACCACGTTTTCTAATTTTGTTTTCTTCTCCTTTGTTACAACTTGAATTACTTGCTTCGGATCTTTCGGGAGTGAAATATCATTATATAGCTTTGGGTGAATTGTATCCGTGCATGCATTTTCATTGACTGGCATCTTCTGTGGTAGCCTTCGGGCGTGTTTGAATATGTGGAGCAGCCATTTTGTCTCTAGCTTGCTCCTTCTCGTGTGATATAATAAACCGTCTCTTATTTGATTTCAATCATTGACTTGAAGCATAGAACATAAGGCTCTGTATTATTAGGACTATTGATCCATGGACGAGGGCAGAGCCACTCTGATTTCTGTCTTCTGTGCTCATTCTCCCAGAAGAATGCATGGTGCTTTACATCTCTTTATCTACAATAATGAAATTCTTGTGCACATCTCGGCTGTAATTGTCTTGTTTCCTGCATTCTGCACTATTCATGCACACTTGCGATTGCTGAATTCATCGCCTGCTTTATAATGCATTTCATTGATATTATGAAGTGGGTTGATAGGAATTGGATCCGTTTGACAGACTAATGTTTCTAGTCCTGTTTCTCAAGGTTTTTTGTTTTTAACTGCCTTGCCTTTTAGACTCTAACATATTGGCAGCTCTGGTTAGTCACTCAATAGAAACCGTCACGTGACCATTTTTTTTGGCACATGCCGTGTTGGCGGTGATCAATTAAAAAAAAAATTGGTAAAAGGGGTGATCAATGAATAAATGACGAACAGACGTGTGTGTAATTTATTTGAAATAAACAAACCCAAAAATGGAAAAGTAGGAACAGACAGGATAATAATCACTATTATTATTATTATTATTATTATTACTACTCATATTTTTTCACCAAAGCAAGGAAATTCTCGAAGAAAAAAAAGGATTGAAATCCTTCTGTGAAAACTAAGGAATGAGCAGGTCAAAGGTATGGATGCAGCTGGACACAATCTAAGGGATCAATTTAGTATAAATTTACATTGTAAACTGAACACCCTCCTCTAAAAACCTATTTAGGACGGGAATTTCCCCAAAACAATGTTTTTTCTAGACATTTGAATGAAATTTGTAATGAAAAGTAAGAAAAGTGAATATTAAAAATTTAATTTCGGCTAAATATGCTTTTTAATTATCACGTTACTTCAGTTTTCAGATTTTTAAAAAAATTGTCTGCTAGCGCTTCCAGAGGGGAAAAAATTGATAAAATGACTAAAAGTTATAAAGATTTCTAATTCAGTATAAACTGGCTGTCCTATACAAACGATGAAAAATGTCAGTCGAAATAATGAAAGAATCGACAAATAAATAAAAAAGCGTGATTTTTTTTCCTATATTATTTTTAATACAATCTGAAGCCGGATGTTAGCTGATGATGTCATCACTTTCGCACTCTATTGACTTGGATGATTCTAACTTGGTTAATTTTTCAACTTTATTTCTCCAGTGAATAAGGAACATTGAAAACCGCATGTAGGTGGCTTTGAATAACTGCGACTGCTGAGCTGTTCGTGCTTTTAATCAAATCAGCAGATATATTTTTCTCGGCTTCTTTCTTGCTCTTCTTTAATACATAGATACACCCCCCCCCCCACTGAAGGTTTGCTTTTATGAAAAAAGCGAAAATAGCGTTCAGCATTTCTTTTGCAGCGAGCTGTTGTAGAGGAAGCGTACACTCCCTTCCCACTCTCCCTTAGACCCCACTCTTTTGTTTCTCTCACCACTCCAAAATCCGACGACTCACTTTTGAATGAAATTTGTTATGAAAAGTAACAAATGTCTAGAAAAAACGTTTTCTTTGGAAATTCCCCTCTTAAATAGGTTTTTAGAGGGGGTTCAGTTTACAATGTAAGTTTATACTAAATTGAACCCTTAGTTTGTGTCCAGCTGCATTCACACTTGTTTTTTGAAGATTCAGTTGTTTTTTAGTGCCCAACAAAAGGCAAGAGAAGTCATTTATGCAATGACCTAACATAACAGCATTTTTTTGGTCTGGGAATGCTCAAAAGATTTTCCCATATAAATCAATGATAATGGCTTCTTCACTTTATGCCCTTTCAGTTTATAAAAGCTTTTCATGGGAACGCTATACTTTTGGATAGTGAGATGGGTGCTGTATGTTGTAATTTATACCTTTTGAATAACAGCAATTAAACCAACATTGCCAAGTTCTGATTCTACTTTTCATATTGATTTTTACATTAGTAGCTTTTAAATGTGTCGTTTTCCTCAATGTGAAAGCCATCTCTTGTGAGAGAACAAGGACATTCATCATCATATTTCCTCATTTAGACACTTTGTGCCTTTTTAGAGTGTTTTTGCATATGCTGATAACATTTGCATATCAAAACATGAACTCCTTTCTATTTCTCATTTTCTTTTGTATCTACATGGTAGATAAACCCAACATTGTCTCAATCTATAGCCATATCTAGAGAATGTTTTTCTTTCATTGGCAAATAGCAATTGTTTCTGAATGGAAAAATTGTTATATGTGCTATATATTTTAAATATTGTACTTTGCGAAAAGCAGATATTGGCCTTGTTTTTGTTATGGTTGTAGGTCTTCGTTTGAATATTTAAAGAACCAATCTTGGCTCCGTGAAGGGTCCCCCCATCCAACATTCAGTGACATTTGACGACAATTTGCAATAAATAAACATGCACTATGACTTAATTGGTGAAAAACAACCCCAAAGGCTGAATTATTATTTATCCAATTCATGTATGTACAAATATATCCTTGTTATTGTATAATGTCAGTAGAAATGCAGTAAGTGAACTACTATTTATAAAGCGGGGGGGGGGGGGTTCAAATGGCCCATCATCCTACCATACCTCGGGTTCACCTTCATTCGTTTCATGGCCATTTGATGACAGAACATTTGAAGTTGGGAAGAATGGGAGTGGGTGCAGTAAGTGCCTAACAAACCATTTTAAAAATATTGATATTTTCATTATTTCTAAAGCTACAATGCTCAGGTTTTTAAAAGTTTATTTTGAAGCTGGAACACTTTGCAATCTGCATTATAATTCATAGTGTTCAAGCTTCAAAATAAAAATAAACCCTGAGCATTGTAGAGAGGAGAGAAAAGATGAATAATAATCAGCAAGTGTAATGTTTATAGATACAAGCCAGCAGAATAATAGAATGATTTCTTCTTGGTTTAACAAACGGCTCTATGGATATTTGCTCAGTTTAGCTCAGTACGATACATGGCTAAATGGGTGCAGGAATAGGTGTTGGATGATTGTGTTGCCCCAATCTACCAATTGGGGAACATCTACCTGTCTTGAAAATCAGCATTTAAAATCCTGGCTTTTAAACTGGGCTCGAAACAGCTCTGAAGTAATTCACTTAAATTTCTCTCAAAATAACCTTAACTCTTAAATTCATAACCCGCTTGTAATTGACAGTGGAACTCTTTAATGAATAGAATAAAAAAAATTGTGAATTACATTTTAAAATCTTTAAAAATTCACCAGATGCTCAAGGGGAGATAATTTTAATTAGCAGTTGTTTCCCTTGTAATTGACCTCCTATTTTCTTTGTATGAATTTAAGTGTTAAATTCCAAGAATTGATAATGTTGAATTAAATTGATTTAAACGGTTACAATTATCAAACTGATTAGGAAGAAAATGGATAAGGGCTTTAATCTTTTTGGGTAGAGAGATGAAGAGTCTGCAGTGATTGTATTGAACAGATAATTACCAAAAAGAAAAATGTGTGATTACAAGAAGAGGCTGTGTTGAACAAGTTGGCCACTTTTCTGATTATTAATTTCCATCATGGTTCAGTCATACGGGTAATGCAACAGTACTTCATCTCTGGGAGAGTTCTTGAATTATTCATTAAATTCTGTCATCAGTTCTGTTTTGCTGTCATTGAGGAGAAAAAGATGAAAGCTTTGTGGTTTGAAATTCTCTTTTGTCATGATAATGTATGGAAAAGATAATTTTTACTCAAAATTCCTCGTTTTGTCTACTTTTTTTTCTCTCATTATTCACATTAGTATTGCGATCAAAGATTTAAAAAAAAAGTGTTTGCTTGAAACTAATTGTTATAACTAGTATTAGCAAAAGATGTTTCAGGCTATTTTTTTTTTTTTTTTTCTTTTTTTTTCATTCATTTTTGTCCTTCGGCCGAAATTTGCCTTAGGGTGCAATTTTTATTAAAATATCCTCTTTTTATTATGTTTGCATTTCACTTCAGGTTTTATTCTGTTTTTGTGTGTTATGTCTTGTTAAGATACTTTATTTAGGTGTATTATTTTTTTAGAGGATCATACAGATTTATTCATGAATCCAGAATATATTAAATTAGTGTGTGCTTGCTTTTTTAAAAGAATTGCATATTTTAGATAGGCAGGGTAGGGAAGACGGTGTTTGTCAAAAAATGAAATCAATATCCTTCTCGTTTCTTTAAAGATTTGTAAGTTTTCTACTGTCTTTATTACTATTTCTAGCATCTATTATAGTAATATGCCATGTGTATTTATATATTTATTTTTTGTCTGTAAGACCCGAAAGGAAAAGGGGGTGATGAATGGTATATCAATATGCTCATGGAAATTCTGTTCATTGACTACTAAAATGTTTTTGTCAAATACATTTCATTTTTACAATTGGTATAGTAAGGACTTAACAAAATATCAATTCCATATATGCTGTCAGTTTTGACTGCATGGGTACACTAGTAAAAAAAAAATAGAATCAGTTTGTTGGTTGATGTTTTGAATTGCTTTGTATATAATATGTTCTTGTAATATGAGAGCATATTTGAAATCTCCATCTCCTGACCCCATCCGTCTGCATAAGAAATTAAACTTTGTGTATGGTTTGGTGTTTTATGGAAAGATCAAACTTACTCAAATATGTCACTAGGAAGAGGTGATTTTTATTTTAACTTGTACCTGTACTTTTCATCCTGTCTAGTTTCTTAAACTCACACTGATATCCCAGAGAAATTTTGTAATTTGTTCTATCTTCGTCAACGCTTTTAGTTCATCTAAAACATTTACATTTCTGATGTAATAAATTTTAACTGATAATCTTGCAGTTGAAGTTAGAAAAACATTATAAATCTGATCTTTGTTATTGTAATTGCTAAAATTGAGTTTTATTTTATTTGTAAACAAGACAATTCTGTATGAGATGTTTTTCACATATTAGATCAGTAGGCCATGTTGCAAGAATGTCAGACAACCGCTGGATATCACGACTCACAATGTGAATCCCAAGAGATCATATGTAAAAGTGTGGCCTGCAAAAAATAAGATAGCGTGCTGTGTGACATTTTAAACAGGTTCAGAAAATGTTAGTGCCGCCCCGCCCACGATAGGTCTGGCGAATCTTGGGCATGGTCCAAGTCTAAAAACTGACGTTAAAAGGCTGATGATGCCTTTTTATAGAAAAATAATTCTTTGAGAAATTTTATTTTTATTTGATGAAATATTGTAACACAATATTTTTATTATTAATTTTGACTAGTTTTTAACTTCATCAAATTTGTGATTAAAAAAACAACTAAAATTTAAGATGAAGGTAAAAACTAATCAAAATTAATAAAAGAAATTTGATATTGTCTTTGTCAAGGTCCCTTTTTAAAAAATTTTTTTTTATACTTATTGCTGGTTTGTTGTGAGCTCTTCTCTATGGATATGCATTTACTTATGAGTGCCTTTTTTGAAAATAATGATTTCAATGAACAGTTGCTAATTTCAATATAAAATATTTTACTTTAAGATTTGAGATTGTCTGACGAGAGATAGATATAGAGAATTTGTGAAACGATCCTCTTTTCCTGTTTATATTGATATCTATATCATGAACAGTGACTTTTTCTGTTAGTTTCCCTGTCCGTAATACATAATAGTTAGATAGAATTTATATTTTGCTGATAAAAATATCTCCAACCAACCCTTTGAAACAATGGACTCTTCCACTTATACAAGTTCACTCAGTATTTAATAAAACCTCAGATGGCATTGATAAGATGTAGACATTTATTTACACTATTAACATCTCTGTAGTGAACCATCAAGTCTTAAAGTAAGAGAATGTAAAGAAACCACTCAAACTCCGCAGAAACACGGTTAAATATTTTTAGCAAATGTATTATGGCCTCCGGTATGTATGCGTATATATATCTTTACTGTTTTTAGGATTTGCTTTATCTATAGTGATAGTGCTTAATATTTTAAAATAGAGTGTAAATAGATAGATATATATTTCCTATAGTTTTGAGAAGGGTCATTAATATTCAAATATTCTTCGGACGATTGAACTCCTTCTTGTTATGTTTTCAACACAAATAACAAGCAGTTCAATCGGCTGAAGAACCATTTAAAGATAGGTAAATATTTACAATTTTGTTGTTACTGAGCAGTTTTACACAGCAACAACAAAATTGTAAATATCTACCTATCTATTTAAAATATTAAGCACTATCACCATAGATAAAGCAACCCCTAAAAATAGCGAAGATATATATATGGCTGCGTGAAACTGATCAGTAGTAACAAAATTGTAAATAATCGGTTAGAAATTAAATGTCCATGCATTTTTTTCACAGGATATAAGTAGTTTCTAATTATTACAAGTGCATCTTTAAAACCATTTACCAGTCTACCATTATATACTATGCTTTGATTTATAGCACTTCATTCTCTTTATTTATCAGTCTTTGTTTAGACTGGCACAAGGCCACACACTGATTGCACTTCCTGGTGTTCCTAATGTAGCTCATTAGACTAGAGGCAAAAAGGACAATCTTGTTCATAGTAACATTATTGATAATTATTCTTTTATAAAATGTTGTACACAAGTTATGTTTAACGTGTCTTATGACAATTTTATGCTTCTAGTCCAACTGAAGATGATTACTGTAATTTTTGTATTATATATGTAATAAATACATTTGTAAATATATAAGATTTTGGCTCAGTTGATAAGAGCCGCCTAGCAATTACTTGGTCGTGATTTCAAATCATGGTAGAGAAATGTTAATTTTATATATCGGTTTGGTTTAATCTGACCGGATAAACAAACAGTGAAGAGTTTATTGCCCTAAATTTGGTGAGGATTGTTCTTGTTACGGGGGAAAATAAAGTCAACTCCAACTTAGACTGGAGTTTAACAATAGAGTACAGTACTTTATTATGAATCAGTAAGCTTGTTGTTATGGAGCAGCCAGGCTTGTTCTTGTTATGGAGGAAAACAAAGTCAACTCCAACTTGGACTGGAGTTTAACAATAGAGTACAGTACTTTATTATGAAGCAGTAATCTTGTTGTTATGGAGCAGCCAGGCTTGTTCTTGTTATGGAGGAAAAACAAAGTCAACTCCAACTTGAAACTAGTTTGACAATTTTCATTTTCAATATTATTCTTACTTCTTTACTTCCAAAGAAACTCTTACAGATATCAAGCTTAGTCTGAAGATAAAGAACTAATATATAAACCTCACTGTTCTATCTTAATTGTTGTGTTGGTGAGGCTAGAGAAAAGAGTAAAAAATCTAGTCTAAAACCAGAGCAATCAACCAGCCAGTTTGGTAAAAGTAATCTTTGTTTAATGATTTTTAAAACATTTGTATCTAAAGTGGACATGAATGTGAAGGTTGGTTGGTTTTTAACATTTCTATTCAAAACAGTGAGTCAAAGATAGGAAAACGAAAACAGTATAGATATTCAGACACCTGATATTTAACAGCTTGAAGGTTATCTACCTGACCACCAATATTCTGTACTTCGCATAGGTGTCTATATCGATTCTTTAAATATCGCATATTTTTCATTGCTGTTGAAGAATAAAAGGAGAAAGGTGAATATCTAAACAATGTCGTGTATATTTTTGTTGTGGTTTGATTGTCAATACAATTTGATGTGCACAAAGGTTCTATTGTAGCTTTGGATTGTCTCATTACATTCAGTCCTGCTTGAATGCTAATTTGTGCCGCCAATGTGAAGACCTCCCACCCGACACGCTCTTGTGTGGCAAGCCTGTTGACAATCACCTTGCCTCTGACTGTGCTCCCAGCGTTACTGAAAGGCTAATAGGCGCTCCCTGGCAGCAGAGAGAGAGTGAGCCTCGCCTTCTTCTTTGTTAGATTTTACTTACGATTCAGTCATAGCCTCTCCCTCCCTACCTACATCTTGTCTAAACAGACTTTATTTATTTTTTTTACTTACTACTTTGCTCGGTGCAGTCATATATGCCAACTGTTTCTGGGTTAGTTGGTCATTATAGATAGGGGATTCCACCAATTTGATCATATTTCCTCATTGTGTTAAAAACCCGTGGCATTTCTTTTTCTTTTTTTTTTTGTTGTCGTCATCATCATCATCAAACCACTTGCTGAGCGGCAGCTGTAGTTTCGTCTCTCTCTTCATCCTTTAGCAGTTTCCATCCTTCCACATTGTCTGCTTCTTCTAGTGTTGCTATGTTAAAACCAACCTGCCTGCTTACATAATTTATTCTCTGCAATAACACTGCTTCTTCAGCCGAGATCTTATTGATGGACATTATACTTGGAATCTATATAGTTCCACTTGTGTTTGTGTGTGTGTGTGTGTGTGTGTGTGTGTGTGTAATGCACAGTGTCCATTTTCTTGCGTTTTGTACTGAAGCCAAGCCTGTCTTCTGCAGGGTCAAACTCCACTCCTACTTCCATTCCGACTGAAGATGATTACTGCAACTTTTGTATTGTATATATAAATAAAAGATTTATAAAAATATATTTTTTTAGTATAGATGTATTTATTTATTAGAAGCCCTTGCATATCTATACAATAAATTTTGTAGATATGTAACACTTGTCAATTTAGCTCAGGTTGGCTGGTCTCTTACCAACTATGATTTGGTCGTGGTTTCAAATCATGGTACGGGTATGTTAATTTTTACTCCCCTAAATTTGGTGAGGATTGTTCTTGTTACGGTAGAAAAACAAAGTCAATTCCAGACTTGGACTGGAGTTTCACAAAAAATAAGTTTACTCTTTTCAAAGATTGGTATGCGATGTTTCATTTGTTTACACACTCGGACATCATAAAGTATAACTTTATCTTTCCAATTTACCTTTTGTCAAACTCCAGGACAAAGTCAGTTGATTTTTATTTTCCTATCGTAACAAGAACAATCCTCACTAAAATTAGGGGTGTAAACTGAT
>VCCN01006286.1:1813236-1824047 GCA_006491835.1 Architeuthis dux
TTGTATTTTGAAAATTCAGACCTTTTTTAGTGATCACAGCCCGGCAAATGGCTAGAGAAGTAACTTATTCATTGATCACCTTATTCCAACATTTTAATTGATCACCCCCAACACAGCATATATGGGTGGCAGTGATTCATAATTTCTCTTTGAATGCTAGTTTCATTTGTTTTTCATCGCAACTACTCTGTTTACTAACATGCTGTAGAATGACATACGTCTGGTGCCTGTTTCTCCTTATAGGTCTTGTTATTCTGAACATTTTGATACCTCATTTGTCTCTCTACTCCAATTAGTTCACTAATTATGATTATTTATTCATTTGCGGACTCGCAGCAAATTGAACACTTACAAAAAATGGCCTTTTCAACACCCTATAAAACTGAAAAGCCATCATATTTTTAATATGTAGACATTGTGTACTTGCTTAAATTTTATACAAAACTGAAGAACATTTATTTTTCTACTAGGCGATATTGGTTCCAAAGAAATACATTGAAAGAGGTGGTGTCAGCAATCATTTATTTATAGAAACCTTTTATTTTGACCACAGTAAAAACCGTCACAGCGTAGTTTGGGCACTGTAAACACATTAAATTGAAAATTCACTGTAAAATTGCTTTTAAATCAAACGGTGACAAATAAGACACCAACAGATTCAGAATGGGACAGTTTTGTATTAGTCAACAGAATGAACACTTGAGAAACAGGGGAAAATTAGCGTTACTGCAACATTTTCACCCCAAAAACTGACTGTTTGGACTACCTAGTGACAATGCTTCATCTAATAAAAATAAATCAAGATAATTACTTCTATTTCTATAGTTGGATATTTTGTCTCCATTCTTTTCCTCTCTTTTATAATTTTCCATTTAATTTTCATTCAATGGATTTTATAATTAGAAACAGTCAACATAGGTTTCTTCAGTTTCCTTAGCATTTCAAGCAAGTTCCTTAGCATTTCAAGCAAGTTCCTTTTTAGTAGTGTCCATCAAAAAATAAACACTCGACCATGATAATGGTTTTTCATTTAACTGAAAGGATGGTTTCTTCAGTACAAAAATTGTTCTGATAAGCTTTTATGGTTCTACTACTGTCATTGTTATGACTACAATAACTATTACTCTCCTCATGGAAGGGATGCTATTATGAAGGTTTCAGTTTGGTCTTCATTCATTAGTCATATCTAGATTGTACTAAACAATGTAGTGGAATCTTTCTTAACCTGGCTTTTAACTGATACAAATTGGACTGACGGTGTTAGATTATCAATGTTATACTGACATCCTTTTAGAGTAACATTCCTACAAGTGTTAAAAGTAAAAAACACTTGTTTTTAAACCATGACTCTATCTATAGTTTGTGTCTGTTTTGTGAGCTGTCTAGTATAACCCAACAACCACTTTGTTTATACATATTATAAAATTGGATTTGGTTATATTATCTACTCCCTAAGTATTAACATATTCGCTGCTACTTTGGATAGCGCAACCTGCAGTGCAACAAACTTAGCGTGTCCTCTGCACATTGCTGCAAAGCAAAACTGAGTCTAGCGTGTTACCATAGCTATTTTAAATAAAGCAGTGGAATGGATGTACATGTGTGCCAGAAGCAATACGCAAGATGCACATGAATGGAGGATGGTTAAGGCAGCACCCACTGTTTTTGTGAGAGTAAAGAAGTCTTTGGCCGATATGATTTGGGTACTGGGAGTTCTGTGAGGAAGCAATGAGCGCTGGCCTTTTGGTAGGGATAATGTCTCCATATTAAAGGTTTGGTTAAAATGATAAAAATTCTTTAGATATCCTTTAGAAAGAAAACTAACATTTATTCAAACAAGGGATGTATTTAGTTAATGTTTTTGTGTGTGTATTGTTTTTTCATATGGGTTTTGTGACAGTGTAAAATAAAATGTTTTTGTGTCTAAGAGTGCTTAATTGTGTGTGTGTGAAAAAATAAGGTGGAAGGGTTTACTTACGTTGGATTATGGGCTTATTAGGAAAATCTAAGGTTCTGGCTCCTGGACCTCTGAGGTCCAAGAGCCATGGTGGAAAAGGGCAGTGCGATTCAGCACATCTTTACGTGATGCTGGACTAAGAAGAAAGGGACAGGTTTCATAGTTGGCGCCCGTCACCTGATTGCTTCCAACTTCTGTTTCGCTGCTAGCCCGTGAGGACACAGGGGCTTGATTCACTTTGTGCGAGTTCCACTCACGGGAGACAACTCCCACTTGAATCACCACACACGTGCATCGTGTGGCTGTGGATGTGTTAAGAGACAAAATTATTGAAAATAAAGTGAGTTAGCTGTAATGGTGTTCTTCAACCTGGCATTTGAAATGGAATTTCTACTGACTCTTCTATGCTCTATCTCTGACACCACAGCTGCGCTACTGACTTTGTCTTTCTATTTTCCTGTTAGATGAGGGTAAACATGATAATGATTGGAACTATATTGATTCTCCATGAATAAGAGCAGTAAATATCCACACCTTATTGCTTTCCTGTCCAGATATTAATTTTAACTGACAACACTAGTTTAATAATCTCTTCAGTTGCATTGCTTTCAATAAAATGCCACTGTATTTCATTGGCAGTGATCCAAAGACAAGTAAATGGTTTTCAGTTGTTATTAAGTTGTTCAGATTATTATTTTTGTCCCCGGCGGGAATACAGCCAGGCACTATCATTCGCTATGGTTGTCTGTTGTTGTCGTCATATCCTTTTTCTCAATTGGATAACTTTGTTATTCCTTAATATACTTCAATGAAAATTTGTATGTAGGCTTGTGGAGATATTCTACTGGGAGTAGTGTGTGTGTGTGTGTGTGTGTGTGTGTGTGGGGGGGGGTTATGGCCGATCAGATTGTTTACATTTTATAAGCAAAAACATTGTTTTTGTTTATAATTAGGAAAATTTCTTGACCAGTTTTGCTGAAATATGGCTTTATTGTTGACAAAACCCCATTGAGAAATGGTGTGTTATGGTTGGTCCGATTGTTTGTTTACATTTTATGTGGTTTGAATAATAAAAAAATAAAAAATGGAGTTTTTCCGCTACGGATCTGTTTCATATATATATATATATATATATATATACACTGAACAATGCTCTATATACGTAGATATATATATACACTGAACAATGCTCTATATACGTAGATATATATATACACTGAACAATGCTCTATATACGTAGATATATATATACACTGAACAATGCTCTATATACGTAGATATATATATACACTGAACAATACTCTATATACGTAGATATATACACTCAATACTCACTTTATATACGTAGGTATATACACTCAATACTCAAGTGTAGCTGGATGTAATTTAGTGTGTGAGGAAGGCTGAAGAAAACATCAGCCGAAACATGCTAAAAAAACGACCAATATGAGGCTACTATTTGAAATAATTTGTAAAATAAAGTTGACTTTGTAATCTATTTTAATCTGAACATCACCTTGTATTCTTGTTCTATACTAATATTTGCTTTTTTCTCTTTTTTTTCTTTTTAGGTAAGTAATTCCTATGGACCATCAGTTTTTTATTGGATTACAAATGGTTTTCCTTTTTTCTGCATTTGAACATGTTCCGGTAGGTCATCTTTCACTCTTTGCAAATAGATAAGTATAACACAGCTTGTTATAGCGCAGCTGGATGGTGAACCCCAAAATATTAATCTAGCTCCCCAAATAGCTAGATCTAGCTCCCCAAATTTCTAAATATTTATTGTGGCTAGGTTGTAATGCAGTTGGCTTTCTTGTACCCCAACAACTGCGTTATAATTGGACACCTGTATATGTATTCACTCATGTTTGTCTGTCTAAACCAGTGGTTGGAAACCTTTTTATGCCTAGCGCCCACTTTTACGACTTTTGTGTGGGTAAAACTTCTGTAACGCCCACTAATATTTAAATTGCTGAAAAAAAAATAAAGTAAAAGATACATCCCAGCATAAAACAATAAAATAAATTGAAATTATGGTAAAATATCTCCCGGTGTTGTCTGTGTGGCGGAAGTAAAACGGACATAATGACTGACCTTGCAACTCAGTAATGGGTCTATCGCCCACATTAAAGCTTTAATTGCTCACGAATGGACGGTATCGCCCAGGTTGGCGACCACTGGTCTATGCTATCTCCAAAAGTTCTCAATGACATTTTCTGGAAGGGTGAACCATTGGCTAAGAAAGAATTGATTAAATTTTGGGGTGGATCCAGGAATTTCTTTTTTGATTGAGATATTTTTTTGATATATTAAGAGTAAGACAGTAGTCTAAAATATGGAAATTCGAAACTTAGTTACCTTCCCTGCATTGTAGCTATATATGAACTGATATATATATATATATATATATGAAGTTTTTAGTGTCTATGGTTATTAGCAGGGGCATGTGCTCTCTCAATACTCTCTAGCTCTGTTTTGATTTTCTCTTCCCCAGCTAGTTTATTTTTCTAATCTTAATGGATTTAAAAATGTTAGAACTATTTCTTGAAGAAATTAATGTTCTGGTTAATACTCAGAACAACCCTAAAAATATATACACACAAATATACCGTACACATATTTCTCAGTGTATAGACCTATATATTTGAAATGTGTATAAACATACAAAACTACTGCATCAAACATTAATATTCAAGCAATGATTTATCAATATTTATATTAATGCTTGGCTTCTGTTGATTGTATATGTACATGAATGAACCAGTGGGCACAGAAGAAGAAAACATCTTTATTTAAGAAAATAACATACATTCAAAACACATGCACTTTAAGGGGGGCGTGGTTTTACCGTAAAGGTAATCTTCCACCCAACTCCCCAAAATGTAAAAATATTAGCTAAAGTCTGAATGTCCTCCTCCACATAAACATCCGCTTAAACCAGGGCTGCCAAAAGAAATTTATCAAACATAATATCACATCCAAAAACGTATCAAATCTTTCAAAAACATACCAAATCCATTGTATATCAATGATAAATCACTTTAATAGAAAACTTAACAAGGTATATTTCTTTGGGATTTTTTTATTAATTAAATGCATGCAATAAAAACTAGTGCTGTTTCATAAAAGTTGAAAAGATAATTTACATTTCTTAGAGACTATTTTATATTTGTAAATTAGTATTTGAAGCTTTTCTTTTCAAATACCAAAGAAATTAGCTAGCTCTAATAATTTGTTCGTAAATTAGTATTTGAAGCTTTTCTTTTCAAATACCAAAGAAATCAGCCAGCTCTAATAATTTGTTCGTAAATTAGTATTTGAAGCTTTTCTTTGTAAATACAAAAGAAATCAGCTAGCTCTAATAATTTGTTCGTAAATTAGTATTTGAAGCTTTTCTTTTCAAATACCAAAGAAATCAGCTAGCTCTAATAATTTGTTTCGTAAATTAGTATTTGAAGCTTTTCTTTTCAAATACCAAAGAAATCGGCTATCTCCAAGAATTTGTTCATAAAAATGTTGATGTGTACGTGACAAGCTCGCATAACGGAGATGTGGAAATTACAAATGCTTATTACGTGTCTGTCCAAAGTGAAGGTAGGGATTACTAGCCGCACATGTTTGGTTAGGTTGTAGCAAAACCTGGTAGATATTAAATTTCTTTGTTTTTCATTTTCTTCATCCCAGACTTTCGTAATCTCACTGATAGACTTCTATCATATACTATTACTACGCCACGCGCCAACATCACATTAGATTTTTAACAAACAAAAATTGGGTGATTAATAAGAAATCAATGGTAAAATACAAAGTAAACAAGAATATTTTGTCGAAAGATGTAAAATATACCAAATATTTCGGGCCTAGTACCAAACGTGCCAACGAATACCGAAAGTACTAAATTTGTTATGAAACTTTGGTAGCCCTGGCTTGAACCATCAATGTTTATACAGATATAAGCAGAAAAATTGCTGCAGTTTATAGATGCATTGAAACCTCCACCTCTGATGTTCTGTTTAATATGCACATCTGATAGTTGATTAGTAAGAATTATAAAACCTTTTTGAGAATTGCTGATGTAGTTTCTGCCTTATTTGATTAAGACAAATCAACTCTTTACAAATTCAGACAAATTGTTAGACAAAGAGGAAATTTGCTCTCATTGCTTTTGCTTTTTGATACTTTGATAAATGAACTTTTGATACTTTGTGCCATTATTTGGCTTCACTGGAAACAATTACCACATTAAAGATTCTCTTGATATATTGATGCACATTAATTCATTGTCTATAACTTTGGGAAGAGTCATTAACATAAACTTTGGTTTGGACAATCTAATTTGACACAACGTTTCGGACTATTCATTTTCTGGCCTGCTTCAGGTGTAAAATGTAATATCCATTTTTTTTTTTTGCTTTGCACCACTGGAGAAAGAGACCGATAGGAGAGACTCTTTCCTCACGGATAATACATTTTACACCTGAAAAGGACCATAGAATGAATCTGCTGAAACGTTGTCAACATTAGATTGTCCGATGAAAAGTTGGTATGTTAATGACTCTTCTCAAAGTTATAGACGATCCACAGAGACCCAATCATTGTTTGTAGTAATTGTGGGTTTTAACAGGGGTCCGATGTCCTAGCCCTACCTCCAAGAAGAACTGCCTTACATAGTTAAAGGGCTCCTACTGCCCTACTGTTTACACATAGCTTGTGGGAGAAGTGGATTCATGCCTTTCCCAAGGGCATTAGTGTAAATGATCCTTCTCAAAACTATAGAAAACTTCAACTCGATATGCATTGAAAATAACAATTTAACCCAGAGTAGAAGTTATTTGTAATCAGCAAGTATTTTTGGTACTGTGTGTATTTCTTATTCAGAAGGCACTTTTATTTTTTATAACTTCCTATTCAGTAATGTTGTATTTTAAACATTTGTTTTCTTTATGAAGTCAAACTTGGTTTCAGTAGTGTTTTTCTTTGTGCTAAAATTTGTCCCATTTTTATTATTTATTATTATTTCTCATTCGAAATGTTAACCTCCCATTGTAGCTGATGGCCCGTGACTTGTTTACAATGCTTTGCAGTATTCTCTGTGGAAGTGAGAGAGAAGCGACAAATTTGTAACCTCTCTGACTTGACATCTTCAAATGTTTATCTTCATTTGATGGCCAAGGCAGATGACATTTTGTAACTCTCTCTCTCTGCGTGCACTCTGCTTCCTCTCTTTGGTAGAAAATGATCCTTTCAGTTGTTCGCACAGGCTCCCTGAATATCTTCACACGCATTCATACTATCCCCATTCTCAGGATAGCTGCTCCTGTGAGAGTTTAAATGTTCCTACTGTTGAGTTTGCCTGACGTTTTTTTTGCTCCTGACATTTATCTAATGTCCCTTATCTTCATTTTGTTTTGTTTTTTTTTGTTTTTTAGTTAAGAATTTAAAGTAATGTGATGGTTATGAGTTTAAAATAACATTTGTGGCTATGAGTTTTTGATAGTTAAGAATTTAAAGTAACGTGATGGTTATGAGTTTTTGATGGTTAAGAATTTTATCTAATGTGATGGCTATGAGGTTTTGATAGTTAAGAATTTAATTTAATGTAATGTGATGGTTATGAGTTTAAAATAACATGATGGCTATGAGTTTAGAATTTAATTTAATGTAATGTGATGGTTATGAGTTTTTGATAGTTAAGAATTTAAAGTAACGTGATGGTTAAGAATTTAATGTAATGTGATGGCTATGAGGTTTTGATGGTTAAGAATTTGGCTGGATACTATTTGTACATGGCCACCTCTCCAATCCCTGGGGACAAACACATGACCTACTTTTTAAAACACTGACTGCTGGTACAGGCTTTGACAGAATCAGACTTTTAGTATTTTTTATATATATATGAGTGAAAAGAAACTCCCAATTGGAAATTTTGGGGCGGATCCAGGAATTTGTATACAAAATATTTACAAAAGTTACATATAATTTCTAATAGGGAGTTAATTCTCACCCTCCCTGTATATAGATATATAAAGGGTTTGAGCAGTTGATGTTTCTTAATTAGGTACAGCAGCTGTGAAGCTAGAATTAATGGGAAAATGTTCTAGAATAATGCAAACGTTTCTTGTAGAATTCATATTTTCTAGATAATCTTGGTAAATTCTATAATTTAATTATCATTCTCACATATGGGACCACACTATATGCTCTCTATCAAATTATATGACTGAATTATTAAGTTTATGGCAGTATATTTAGCAAGGAATATCTCCAAAAGTTTGCAGTGAATTTAAATTTTCAACTTTGTGGAAGTATGTGCTAAGGAATAAGTGATTAAATTTTCAAGCGGATCCAGCAATTAGTTTTTGATATATATTTTCATTATTCTGCATTAAAAGATGTTACAAACTGTAAATAAATATGCTGAATTTAAATTTCAAGGGAACTCAATATTTTTTAAAAAATATTTCATTTTCATTCAGTTTTTAGTTAGTATATGGCGTTGGCAGAGGTATGCAGTCTCTGGGTGTTTTCTAATTTACTTAATTGGTTGTCTCGTATTACTTTGTATTGACAGGTACTAATCTGCTACGGATGTGCTACCCACAGCAGATCGTTTAGAATCCTTTTGTTAATAAGCTTTAGGGAGTGTCTAATTGATTCATTGGATTTGACTTTACTTTCATCCACATAATCTCTTTGAAGTTCACTCTCAGTTTTACCTGTGGTTATTTGGGCTGCCGCCTTAACTGAAATGGTACCACCCATTAATTTTATTTGATCAATCTTTCACTTTCCTTATCTATAACGCTCTTAAAAGCTGCCTTTGGCACCTATTAAGCTTGCTATCAACTTCCCATTTATTGAATATATATTATAATTATTTGCAAATAAATAAGATGGCTACTCTATAATTAGTACTTAATATACCTGGAGTTATCTCCCTTGAGAAATTGGATCATTATAATATAGATTATAGGGATGAGTGCAAACATAGACCCAGCACTGTTATTATTGAGTTGCAAATCAAACTGGAGGTTGCTTTATTCTCCAAGATAGAGGATATTAATGTTATTGTGCTAATAAAAATCTGTGTTATGGTGACACATACAAACACACAGAAATCGGATCATTATGATATAGATATTATTCTGCTTATTCCTACCTGTGTTCGAATGTTACAATTTTTTTTTTTCAACCACACACCTCACTACAATAGCAACTCTAACGGACTATTTTTACATTCTTTTAAAATGTATTGTAATAATTAAATATCTTCTTTGAAAGTTTAATTTTGGTTATAACTGCAAGTAAATAGCATAAAGTTAGTCATAAATAAAAGAAAAAAGTACTTTTGCGTACTCAGAGTATTTATGAGCAGATTAAGGCTGTTTTTACGTTTTTGACTGAAATTTTAGCGATTCCTGCCATAATTGACGGATCTGTCACCAGAAGAATGAAGTTGAATTTTAAAATTCTTTCAAAAATAGAATTGACTGCAGAGAAATTTGATTTGGGGGAGAAAAAAAATTAATTTAATAATTGACTGGATTTGGAAAATTTGCTTATCTTCCACAGAAAACTTTGTAAAAAAGGCATTTATTTACCAGGGGGATTGTTTATGGGTGAAAACAGTTCAAAGCTCAAGTAGTAGTTTCTAATATTTTATTTTTTTCCAATTCAAAGCCAATTTAAAAAAACAGTCAGCAGGATCGAATAAAAGTTCAGTTCTCTTGGGAATTATCTTCATAGAAATGCAAAAATATTATTTAGTTTAATTGAGATTTCTTAAAATTAAAACAGGTGTGGGTTGTTGACTTAAAAAAATAAATATTTCCATGGTATTTTCTTACAAAATACCCTTCTCATGAAAATTCATTCATAATTGAATACATCCCTAAATTTTTATAGAAATCGGACCATTAGCATTCTTTTAGTGGAATTTTAAAATGTATGTGTACATTGGGCACAAATTCTCAATGCAATTCTACTAGTTCACCGATTCATAAATGTAAACATGTTTTCAAACCCAGTTATCCCCAGTTTTATATTGTCTACAGAAATAATTTTTAGTTGATAATTTTCTACAATCTTCCTTCTAATAACCCAAAGATTATTACGATACAATTAATAGATTCAAAGTTACAGATATTGTAATCGACACATGTCGCTTTTTGCCAAAAGTCTGTGAGAGTTGCTACTCAAAGAGAAATTTAGCTTCTGATAAAGTCTAAAACCACACATTACCATGTAAAAAAAAAATTTTTTTAAATAGAGAATATTGAAAGCAATACAAATAAGTAAAACCAATATATTTAAAAAGTTCAGATTTTTATTTATTTATTTGGTATAAGTAATGTTTTTCAGTTTCATGTCTACATCTGACATGCTTCTTGTGTAACATTCACACTCTATTGTTCTTCCTGTATAGTTCAATTCAATAGGAACATGTTTATTTCTATTGGTATTTAAATTGGTTTGATTTATCAATGTAATGCGTGACTGTTTGGTGTTAAAATTGCATGCAAATAAAAATGTGTTTTTTGATGGGGGAAAAAATCAAATTTTATGTACATTCTCATGTGTTTGCATTGCACTATTTAATTGATAATCAGCTCTGGTCTCTTTGTTATTTTAAAAATCTAACTTCATTGGCTCTTGTTGTACGACCTAAGTTTCTGATACAGTATATGCTGGTATATAAAACAGATTTAATTGAGAAATAAAACAAAACAAATGTAAATATTACACTGCGTCAATGCACTAGTATTATGACTAGGGGGCTGCAGGGCTCGAAATTAATGTTGTTCCGTCATTGGTAAAAATGTGTTCGGGACAAACAAATATCTTCCCCGGG
>VCCN01006286.1:1824329-1842368 GCA_006491835.1 Architeuthis dux
GGACAGTAGTGAAAAAAATTAGTCTGGAGCCCTGCTAACTTTGTTGGTTTTTGTTGCAGAACCCAAGTTTCTAATACAGTATATGCCGGTATATAAATAGGTACTCCAATGAGTTTTTACAGGGAGATCTTATATATCTGATGCCTGTTTCCTCTTATAGGTCTTGTTATTCTGAACATTTTGAGACCTCATTTGCCTCTCTACTCCTATTAGTTCACTAATTATGATTATTTATTCATTTGCGGACTCGCTTAAATTGAACACTTACAAAAAAAATGGCCTTTTCAACACCCTATAAAACTGAAAAGCCATCATTTATTAATATGTAGACATGTGTACTTGCTTAAATTTTATACAAAACTGAAGAACATTTATTTTTCTACTAGGTGATATTGGTTCCAAAGAAATACATCGAAAGAGGTGTCAGCAATCATTTATTTATAGACACCTTCTTTTTTTTTTTTTTTTTTTTCCGACCAAAGTAAAAAACCGTCACAGCGTAGTTTGGGCACTGTAAACACATTAAATTGAAAATTCGCTGTAAAATTCCTTTTAAGTCAAACGGTGACAAATAAGACGCCAACAGATTCAGAATTGGACATTCTTTATTATGGCATGCATAACAGTGTTGTATTTAGTCAACATTATGGAGAATGAACACTTGAGAAACAGAAAAATTAGCGTTACTGTGACATTTTCAACCAAAAAACTGACTGTTTGGACTACCTTAATATAAATAGATTTAATTGAGAAAAAACACAAAACAATGTAAATATTACACTGCATCCAATACGCTGGTATTATGACTAGGGGGCTGTCCACCAAAGCTTGATATGGACATTTAGGCTTGGATGAGTTGCAGTGAACAGTAGTCCTCCAAATAACCTTGTAAACCATTTGTCTTATAGTCCAGCATGTACAGTGATTCCGTCAGCCATTTTGATCTGGGGATTAACAGCTAAACTCTCCATCTATACATACATAACACAATTCAATGGAAAGTTTGATCTTTAATAGAAGGCTGTGTCGTTTTAATAAAGTACCATTGAGTTCAAATAGGATTTATTCCCCCAAGGCCAGATTCTTCTTACACGGCCATTGCTGCTGTTACAACTCCTTCTTCCTCTTTTTTCTCTCCTACTCCTCCTACCAATAATGATCGTCTGAACTGAAAGCTGCAGAATTACTATTTACTGTCCTGTACTTAAATCGAAATTCAATAAATGCTGGGTGGGATTAAAATGCCACGCCCTCTTAAAACCCAGGGTTGTACCGCTCTTAAAGCTCAACTAATCTCCTTCTGTTTGTCGACTGTTGTTATAATAAATTGCTCCGTATGGAAGTTAGTTCTGTAGGTTTTGTGTCAATCAATAGTAGGCATTCTGTTAAATGGTATTCGTTTACTAATTTACTTAAAATATTACCAACTAGCATTCCGAGGGAAATTATGAATCACCTCCACCTATATGCTATGTTGGGGGTGATCAATTAAAAGGTTGGGCTGTGATCATTAAAAAATGTCTGAATTTTCAAAATCAAGCTGACACAAACTAGTGACCAATTTAGCATATGCTTACAATGAAAATTGAACCCCCCCACTAAAACCCTATTTTATACAAGTGTATCAGCAAAACTAAATTAATCACTGCTACCAAAGGTTTAGGTTATTCATGTGTACATACATTTCTATGTATCTATCTATATGGAATTTGCCCAGCCCTAACTGTTCATAGTTGAAATTTGAAATTTTGTACTCTATGAGTAGGGAAAATGCTTTTGTTTTTTGAAAATCCCCCTAACGGTTTTTAGAGGGAGGTTCAATATGCAATGTAAGTTTATGCTAAATTGGTCACAAGTTTGTGCCCGTTTGTTTTTTTGAAAATTCAGACCTTTTTTTTTTTTAGTGATCACAGCCCAACAAAAGGCGAGAACTTATTCATTGATCACCCCTTTTTAAAACTTTTTAATTGATCACCCCCAACACAGCATATATGGGTGACAGTGATTCATAATTTCCCTTGGAATACCAGTCATTGTATGTGATATGTTTTGACTAATTTCCTCATGTTTGTTGTTGTATTTTCACGTTTCAGCCGTCTACACTCTTGCCTTCCTTGGGTGTCTGTTATGTTTCTGTAATGTTGTTGAATCATGCTATGGGGGAGCATGTGCATCCCCTGTCTTCCAGAACATAACAGACACCTGATGAAGGCCGAAGGGCACACGGCTTAAACGCTGTGAAAAGAAACCCCAAACAAACCATGGAAATTAGTCTGAACAAACCACATGCAAAGATCTAGGTATTACTGTTTAGGTTTCTTTTGTCCAACCAAAATATCACTGTGCTTTTTAAGAAAGATTGTTCTAGAGGTTCATGCATAATGAAAAGCCTGTAGATTTGAGGCCACATGAATTAACGCGTTAGGATTGTAAATAATTTGCTGTTTATTGGAAATCAACCTGGGCTGGCCATTATCTTTCATGGCAATTTTGTATCGGCAGCTGTTCAGTTTCTATAAACATTCAGTACTCTCTAGTTTAGCCTGCAGGATTTGGGCCATATTTAAGGTTGAATCAAGAAATGGCAGCCAGCCACCTGTTGCTTTGTAATAGATCTTTTATTTGCCTTGGTTGCTCCTTGTTAAAATTAGTTCTTTTGCACAGCCTATTGTGTTTGTGTAAACAAATTCTCTGGTAATATTGGCTTTCTATCTACTGTGTGGAATTGGTTAATGTTTGAATGCTGCCATGTTGCAAAAGGAGTTGTAAAACTTTTTTTTCTTGTTATTAAAAACAAAAAAGGATACATCAAACACAATGTAAAAGAAAAGATAATTTAACTAAATCTCTTTCTAAAATCTTTGACAACATTGTGTAAGATTTCATCAAAGCAAACAAAAGAAAACTAGCATTTCAAGGGAAATTATGAATCACTGCCACCTGTATGTGTTGTGTTGGGGTGCTCAATTAAAAAGTTGGAAAAGGTGGTGATCAATTTAATAAGTTACTTCTCTCGCCTTTTGTTGGGCTGTGATCACTAAAAAAGGTCTGGATTTTCAAAAAATCAAGCTGGCACAAACTAGTGACCAATTTAGCATAAACTTACATTGCATATTGAACCTCCTTCTAAAAACCTATTTAGAGGGGAATTTTCAAAAAACAAATTTTTTTTTCACCCTACTCTTTGAGGAGAGTGTGTGCAAAATTTCAAGTTTCTACTATGAATGGTTAGGGTTGGGTGATGTCTAGATAGATACATATAAATGGAGATGTCTTTATCAGCAAAATTGTTACCTTTAGGTTGTTACGGACAGAGAAACAATAAAGTCAAGTGCTGTTCATTGTAAAAGTACATAATCTCTATCTACTTCCACATTCTTTCCAGAATTACTAATTGAGATTTATATCACTTTGGATTTTACAAGTATATGACTTGGTGGACAAAATTTGTTCTGATAATTAATCAGTCCACATTCTCTTATGAATCCTATCAGTACTTGAACTTGAACTTTACTCCTTTTAGATAACTATCCAATGTGTTAACTACTTAACTATATTCAATGGATCTTGACCCTGTTTACCTTTTCTGAATGAATTTTGTTTTGCTTATTAATCACCACTACCCACAACACTGGTTTAGGTTATTCATGTCTTCTGACATTTATATGTATCTATCTATGTATCCGGACTTCGGCCAGTCCTAACCGTTCAAAGTAGAAACTTGAAATTTTGCACACGCACACTCCCCTCAATGAGTAGAGAAATGTTTTGTTTTTTGTTTTTTTTGTTTGTTTTTTAAAAATTACCCCCCCTAAATAGGTTTTTAGAGGTGGGTTCAATATGCAATGTAAGTTTATGCTAAATTGGTTACTAGATTGAGCCCGCTTGGCTTTGAAAATTCAGACCCTTTTTTTAGTGATCACTGCCCAACAAAAGGCGGGAGAAGTAACTTATTCATTGATCAACCCTTTTTCCAACTTTTTAATTGATCACCTCTAAATCAGCATATATGGGTGGTGATTCATAATTTCCCTTGGAATGCTAGTTTATTATAATCATAATTGATTTATATAAGCGGAACACTTTTCTCACTTCATATAGACCTAACATAACTTGGCAATATTCATGTAAAAAAACCCAGCAAAGTAAAAAAAATAAAACAAATGTCTTATATAAATGCTAAATATTCGTCTATCTGGGATAGAAAATAAATTAACAGGGCTATTTTGGGAGGTATCAACTGAAATATATAGAAGTATTTCAGGGAGAGAAATAAAATGTACCTGGTAAATTTTTCTCTGTACTGATAAGATTCTAATTTTTTTTTTATTAAAGTTTCGTACACATTTTTATCACTTGAATTAATGTGTATTTTAATGTAAATTGTATATGGAGACAGGGCTGTGGGGGTCGGACACAAAACATCCGACTCCGACTACTCAACTTCTGGTACCACCGACTCCTCTGTCTTTAAATTGGCTTGATTTTTCATTTCCAGCTATGTTATTTAATTATACTTTTTAATAAAAAATATGCTTTCTTAAACCTTTAATACTGTGTTTAAATACCATTTACATCCGTATAACCAAGGGTTACACATTTTCAAAAATAGGAAAAGAAATTAGTTAATTTTTTGTGCTTTCAATCTATAAGACTTCTGTTTTCTCAAGAAATTTGTCAGTTTTGAAAAGTTAATTTTTTAAGGTTTTGCAGATGGTTTATTTACATTCAGGCAGGCCTTCCACAGGAAATAGCTCGAAAACCAACCTATTGGGCAGGTTTTCAAATAGTAATGTTACAATTTACATTTACTCAGAGTTGGAGTCTGTATATTTTTACCGACTCTGACTCCAGTTAGTAAAATATTTCTGACTCCGACAACCCAAAATTCCTCTGGAGATTCCCATAGAGGCATTTTTCTTTCTACCTGTTCTGGCATATTCATTTACTGGTTAAATGAAGTTGAGCAATTTCAATTAAATCTCAACTCTGAATGACTGCTTTTGGGGGGGCCTGCACTTCAATTGCAAATTCCTCCACGTAAGGGGCCTTGAAAATGATCCATTACCCACTGTCACTTCTTTGTTAGTTTCAGTTTTCCCTCTTACATATAATAAATTTATAATTTTGTTTCATTCCGATGTAGACTCAAGCTTGCTAAAACCTAGACCTCTTTGTGGTTTTTCCATCTCAACGACTTTAATTCTTTGACATGATCACGTCTGACTTCTAATTTCTTTAATGCAATTTGAGATGAGTCCGTTTACCTTGTTTGCGTCTTATTTGATAATAACCTTCCTTCAAGCTAAACTCAGCCTCCAGATAATTGTATCAACTAATTTGTCCGTATTTCTAAGGATGCACCCTTCCTAAACTTAATTGCATTTTAAAACTTCTGTAAAAGATCTTGTATATTCTTTGGCACATGTTGAGATGCATTTCTTGGACATGAAAGCTACATTAAATTGATGAATTCCACCATAAGCTGGAGGAAATATTGTATGTTTTCAATTCTCTTTATTTTTTTAAAAGGAAAATATTTTTAAATAACCATGAATAGCAAAAAGAAATGAAAATATATTCAGAAAGATTTCCTTTTTTAAAAACTGTTAACCAAAACTGTCACCCTAGGTTTCTTCAGTTTTCAAGTTGGTCTGGCTGGCTATGTATCATCATGTGCACAGCAAAGATGTTGAGTAAATCATAATAAGCCTTAGGTGAAAATTGTTCCCCATAGAAAAACATGGAGTTAGAGGGCTGAAAATTTGAACATTTACTTATGTCTAAAAAAAAACTTTTTTTTTTTTTTTTTTTTTTTTAGTTCCCTCCAAAAATAGTTTTTTTTAGTGGGGCTTCAATTTGCTATGTAAGTTTATGCTAAATTGATCCCTTAGTTTGTGTCTGGCAGCATTCAAGCTTGTTTTTTGTTTGTTTTTTTAAATTTTGGACTTTAGTGATCACTGCTCAACAATAGGCAAGAATAGTAGCTTATTCATTGATCACCCCCAACACAGCATGTTGCCAAAAGACATTGGTCATGTGAGGGTTTCTATTGAGTGACTAACCAGACCTTTTTTTTCCCTCTTTTCCTCTTTTCTTTTCTTTTCTTCTTTTCTTTTCTTTTTTCTTTTCTTTTCTTTTCTTTTTTCTTTTTTCTTTTCTTCTTTTCTTTTTTCTTCTTTTCTTTTTTCTTTTTTCTTCTTTTTTCTTTTTTCTTCTTTTTTCTTCTCTTTCTCTTTCTATCATGTTAAAGCTTCAGGTGAAAATTGTTCCCTGTAGATAAACATTCCTGCTAATTGAAGAATATACATTTTGAAGGCTGTATATATTATGAGCAAAAATTATAATTATTAAAAGCCGTTGTCGTGGCTACTCCTTGAGATCAAGGGTGGTCTACGATACACTGAATGAAGGTGCCGATGCGTGTATTTGGTTAATGTGCACTTATTGTTGCACTCCAAGAAGTACACGATACTTCTGATCAACCAATTGATTCCAATGACAAGATTATTGGAGATGATGGATCTGTTATATTGACTATAAAAAGCCGCTAGTTTAAAAAAATTCTTGATTACATCCATTTAAGTAAAACAACTTTCTTGGAGCTTCGAAATTGATGTCCATTTTTATTTTATTTTTTTATTGTCAGAACGTGTCTTCCTTTATTAAAAGGGGAATGAATTACTTTATTACAGCCATTTTTTTTTTTTTTTTTTTTTTTTTTTTTTTTTTTTTAAATTATTTTATTTAACCCTCATTCATCCAATTGATAATAAAATCTTAAGTAATAAGTTATTTGACTTCATCGACTTCATCTTGAATTTGGGATCTTGTGAATTCATTTGAGAACAGAACTAATCACTCAAAACTATGAAATAACTTTAAAGATTATGTAACTATTTTTTAAAGGATTTTCTAATTTTTTAAACAAACCTTTGATTTTAAATATTAATATAAATGATTTGATATCTCACCTTTTTGGAAAATCAGCAGTACCAATTCCAAAGACGAGATTCAAGTTGGTAATGTGTTGATTATTTCAACTCTATTATATGTCCGCTCGGATAGTGTAATGGTTAGCATGCCTGCTTCGCATGCAGAAGGACCTGGGTTCAATTACCGGTATGAGCGAAGAGTGTGGAAAACTCTTCATAGGACAAATTTCCGTGTGTACTCACAGCTAATTGAGTACATTCTAAACTGTGTGATTAGGGTGGAGGTATCCCTTCGGTGGATTTGCATCCTGCCAAGAGGGTGGTCATACAAACTTGTAGGAATAAAGTCCTGGTCTTGACCAGACTTGAGACTTGCAAGAATCTCTAAGCTGACGCATGCAAAGGAAACCGGGCCTTTGTCACCAGCCTCAATACTCCATTGGGAGTTGTTTCTTAAAACTCGGGACACTTTACCTTTTTTTACTCTATTATATATCAGTTTTTACCTTTTTAACCTGTCCGTTTTTTACTAGGAGTTTTCATCATTAACAGTTTGTTTTGTTTTTTAAAAATTTACATATGCTTAGGAGGTGCAAGTGGCATAGCATTTAATAATGTGGATAATGGAATTGGCGAGCCGAGTTCAAACCTTGGCCAAGGCTGTTTACATTCATTTTGCATTAATGCCTTGGGAAAGAAAGACATGATCCCCTCAGCTATAGGTAAAATAGCAGGTTAGTCTGGGCTCTCTAGCTTTGAGAGGCAACCAGTCTAAGGGAGGATCCCTGACAGAAACTCCTTGCCAACCCGTTGCCCAAGCATGGTGAATACGGCACTACTCTTCTTAGTCAAAAGCATGATGTCACTAGACATCTGTGGGATAAGATGGGTATGAGAAAAGCCTGATGATAATTATAATTTATAAGTGTTTGCAGAAGACATCAATGTAATTAAGTTTTTAAATTTAAATATTACCATTTTATTTTTTTTCTCAAAAAAAAAAAAAAAAAAAAAAAAAAAAATTCATTTAGACAACTTTGCTGAATTTTGGGGACAAATTCTATCTTTTTAAATGAGAATTAAATTAAAAAAAAAATTCTTAATTATGCAAGCAGTCATGAATCTATTCTTAAATTGTCTAATTTATTATTTTTGTTTTTGTAGGAAAAATAAACACATACATTTAAGGTGTAAGAATGAATGTGACTATTCAGAGAATACATTTTTCTCTGAATAGTCACATTCATTCTTACACCTTAAATGTATGTGTTTATTTTTCCTAGCACAAATAACAGCTGATACCTTTTTATGCAACTGTAATCCATAAATATTTGTTTTATTTACATCACTATTCTGTATCTTAACATCTCCTCATGAATAGTTTTGTGTGTGATCTGGTAAACTTTTAACACTACCATATCAAATTGGCACCTCGTATCCTGTTCCCTACATTCCAACATCCCTTCTCAACTTGACAGGTACAAAACTTTAGTTGTGTACATCTTGGGGGGAAAAGATAAAGTGATAAACATGTGAATACCACTCAGAAGCTCCGTTATATGACTTGATACCTCAAAGGTTAGCTGATTACCCTTTCAAACACCTGGTTGTTGTGCAACAAGAAATTAAAATAATTTCTTCGTGAAAACACCAATTTGCTAGCTACCCTCTTACAATAGGCGGCCTTGTCGGCTGCGGCCTAGAATATGCTGACTGCATCCCCTGCAGAGGAATAAGACCCCCCCCCTCCAAAAAAAAACCGGGCCCCCTGTTTTTGCACCAAAGTCGCAAGACTCTAGTTAAGGAAAATTAAGTGTTCACCAAAGTAGCAAGAATCTATTTAAAAAAACAAAAATGACCGTTCACCAAAGTCGCAAGACTCTATTTAAAAAAAAATATCCATTCCCCAAAGTTGCAAGACTATTTCCCCCCCCCACCAAAAAAAAAAGTAACCATTCACCAAAGACGCAAGACTCTATTTCCCCCCCCAAAAAAATAACTGTTCACCAAAGTCGCAAGACTCTATTTTTTGGAATTTTAAACTGATTTCGGCATTAAATGACTCAAGGGCTGATATGCCACTAAAAATCAATCAATCAATTTTACAATAGGCTCATTCTTAAATATGGACAGTGATTGTTTGTTCATGCCAGTCTATAAAAAGCCTCTTTTTATTGATCTAGGTATGTCATATGACAATGATATACTTTTAATTTGTTTTTGTATAACAACCAGGTGTTAAACTGAGACTTATTTCTGTCATTTAGTATTGCCATTTTGGGGAAAAACTTAGCCACTTTCAGCTGTTCAAGATGACCGATTTGAAAATGGCCGTTCTCCCAATTCGTTACTGCAAACATTGCGTGATCATAATTTGTAAAATTCTTACTTTTTGCACCTTATCTTTGGATGTATGGTTATGAGTTCTTTCAACTTAGCATTAGGAATGTAACCTCTTGGCTTTCGCTGGACCATCCCAACAATTGCAACTTCAAACTAATGTAATTATCTTGATGATGATCTTCAGTCTTCTGGCCTCTTCAGCCGAGAGATTCAAACAAGATGCTCTGTTGCTGACAGGATGGGCTTTGAAATGTTGCCTCTTCTTTCTCGGAATAGAGAATAGTGTCTTTGATGTTCGCTTTCAGATGACTGCATTTCTTTCTCTTATCTTTTCACTCCTTTTTATTTGTCATGTTTATCCAGACTGGATAATAATTTATGCACAAAGTATGCATTTGTAAATGTTACATCACAAAACAGAAACAGACTTTTTATTTTTTTTTTTTTCTGAGAAAAAATTGGCCAATGAATATTACTCTCTGTTAAAAATATGAAACAAAAGATCTGATTACCGAGAAATAACTGAATGGTCTAAGTTTCCAGATTAAATGAAATTCTAAGATTAAGTAGAGAGATTCTAACTGTTAAGCTGATTATGTAACTCTATATGACAGCAAAACATAGTTGAAGAATGTCCAAAGATGAGCCAAGTCTTGCTTTAACCCTTTCGAAACTTCTGGGACATATATATCCCAAGGTTTTTTATGACTGCTGGATCTGGGTTGCCAGATTAGTTTTCTCAAAACGGACACGAGTGTTCCAAAAATCGAACAAAATGGTCAACCCTGCTCCAAGTTGGTCAAATTCAGACAGAAAAATTGATGGCTAAAAATAGCTAGATTATTATCACAATAATGAAAATAAATAGCTAAAGGTGGCTAGAACTGATATCTAAAAACAATTTCTTATATCTAAACGTAACAAAAAAATATCTAAATTTAGATATAAAATATCAAGTAACAAAAAATATCTAAATTTAGAAATGCCGAGTGGGGCCTTAATCCCGACAATTTTGGTTGTCCAATTCTTAACATTTTTAATCAGACCTACAGGGTGATAATCAGATATATTTGGCAACCCTGGCTGGGATATATATCTCTCGTAGATCTCTTTTAGAAGGTTACTAAGATGTAGGGTGGCAAGACATCTGGCTTTAGGCTAGACAGTCCGGCTTTTGAGCACTCTGTTCTCCGTCTGGCGCCACCTTGGGCCAGGCATTAATTTGTCCTCCTTTTTGCGGTCTGACTAAAAAAAAACTTATATAAATTACCTTGAAAGGTCTGTCCTCAACAAGCTCACAGATCCCCAGTAATATCTTTGTATACACCCCCAGATGTCTGCGGTTCCAGGTTGGGAACAACTGGTTTAGAACGTTTTTCTTTTGGGGAAATGGCCACCCTACTGGGGTGTACGTGTCATAAATAATGAAGTAAATAGGATTTTCCCCGGCTTTTACAACCGCAGACAATGACATCATGATAGTATGAAATCCACACAGAAATTTGTTTGCGTTACATGCCTGAACAGGAAAGACCTGTAGATTGGGTATCTGCTAGTTCCGTGTTTTTCATCTGTTCCAGGATAAATGTCTGATGAGAAAAATGTATCCCATCATGGTTTTGATTCTTTAAAATATGAAATATTTTGATTTAATGAAATATTTTTCTTTAACCATTAAATAAAAATTAACAAATTTTCAGATTTTTTGAATACCGTTATAAAAATTCAGGAATTAAGCACCTTAATAGGTTAGTCTTGAAAAGGTTAAGGAAATGCACAAACTGCTTCTTTCACTCGTTCTTTCATGTTGTTGGCCAATTTAGATGTACTACTGATTTTGATTAAATCCATGATTATATAACTGTTACTGATATAGAAATCTATGTTTTACTTACCTGGTACATCTCTCTGATGTCAAAGGCCATAAAGGTCTGAATTTTCAACAAAAAAAAGAGTGGGAACAAACTAGTGACCAATTTAGCATAAACTTACATTGAAAATTGAACCCCCCGACTAAAACCCTATTTTATACAAGTGTAGCAGTGATTAATTTAGTTTTGCTGATATCAAAGGTTTAGGTTATTCATGTGTACACACATTTCTATGTATCTATCTATCTGGACTTTGTCCAGCCCTAACTGTTCATAGTAGGAATATGAAATTTTGCACACTCAATGAGTAGGGAAAATGCTTTTTGTGTTTTTTAAACCCCCCCCCCCTCTACTATGAACGGTTAGGGCTGGGCAAAGTCTGGATATATAGATACATATAAATGTCAGAAGACATGAATAACCTAAAACCTAAACCCAGCAATAAACCAGTGTTGTGGATAGCAGTGATTAAGAACAATGAGGAGAAAATGACATGCATCAGAACAGTAGGAAATAAGAGCTCCTTAAACCCATATTCCTCGTATCCTACTAACCTTGTTCATCTCTTCACACCAAAACAAAGAGTACAGGGGATGTCAGCACTTGTATGCGCACATACCACAGTACATATTGTTCCATATCTTTTTTAGATTACTTGCCTCTTACATGAAGCTATTTGGCCTAGACTCTTAGGCTAGCCATTTGTACTGGATCTCAGAAACTAACAAAGAAAATCCCATGAGATCTCTGTGATTATTCAGTAAGATGTCATACACTTTTGTTATTATATTTTTTATACAATGAATGTGCAGTCCTAAATGATTTTCCTCTTAAATACTTGAGAATTCCCTAACTAGATATAAACTAATATTTAGCGTTATCTTACTACATCTATCTACCATTGAAATTCATTGAGAACTTTCAGAGATATTGTGTGGACAGACAGGAAGATAAAAGGAAAGACACAGTATAATACATATATATGGATGAATGGCTTGGCTTCATGAAAAAGATTTTGGGAATGTTTTCCACGACTATAGGACCTTAGTTGGCGAGCCTGTACGTGGAATAGCTTTCTGGCCTGCACAATGAATTTTTAAGCTGAAGTGCAACACTCGCACAGCCAACCCCCACCCTTTAAACCAAGGGTTTGCATGTTATATATATATTGCAAACTGTTGGTTTGAAGTGGAGATGTTGGCTGTGCACACATCGCACTTCACCTTGAAAATGCATTGCTGCACACAGGCCCCGCCGTCTATGGTCCTAATCCTGCGGAAAACCCTTCTAAAAATCTTTGTTTGTGAAGCCAAGACATTCTTTCTTGGCAGAGATAAGATACAATTGATTAGTATGAAGAGACATTTGATTTGTGACAGCCGTAAAATTAAATACTTAATGAAGATATTATTAGAGTTTAAAATATTCAGCTGTGGATCTAAAGCACACAGCAAATACCAGGTTGTGTAAGCTGTCCAAAATTCAAAAATCAACATAGTTAGCCTACATGACTCATTTGTCCAAATAACCACAATTGCTACACCCTTTTCCCACTAAAAGTATATTTATTCAGCCAGGACAAAAAACATTAAACAGCACCAATCTTACAATTGTGATCCCTGTCTTACCATGTAAACAGTGTCATTACTCCCCCCTTCCAGTACCAATAAATAACTGATTTAATAGAAACTGTTAACATAGGTTTCTTCAGTTTTTAAGTTGGTCTGGCTATATATGTATCACTGGTACAGACCGCCCCAATGTCGCTAGAGGGCTGAAAATTTAAACATTTGTTGTCCCCCCCCCCCCAAATGGGTTTTTACTGGGGGTTCAATTTACAATGTAATTTTATGCTAAGTTGGTGCCTTTTGTGTCAAGTAGCATTCATGCTGGTTTTTGTTTTTTTTGGTTGAAAATTCAGACTTTTTTAGTGGTCACCGACCAACAAAAGGCGAAAGTAACTTACTCATTGATCACCCGTTTTTTCTAATTTTCTAATTGAGCATGCTGCCAAAAGATATTGGTCGTGTGACTAACCAGACCTGTTTGTATATTGGTTTACTTTCTGTGCTTTGTATCAAGTGAGACATAAGTACTACTAGCATAACAAGGACTACTAAGACTGTACTAATATAATGTCACAACATGTTTACTATTTGTTCTCACCCCATCACTGCCACCATTTATTCTGACCTTCTGCCTCGCATTCCGATCTAAATCCATTGACTTGTCAAAACCTGCAGACCTAAGTCTGGTAGTGTTTTACCTGAAGATATCAGCTGTTTAGTACTTTAGTTCAATATTGTCTTAGACATTATTGCATCCAATCCGGGATGATTGATCTGGACAAGTTATCATAGTAATTATTGCTATAACAAATTAAAACATTATATTTAGATAACTTATAGGCCACCTTTGTGTGTCAGTTTAATAGCAACTTAGATACCAAATTATAGATGAAAAGATAAAACAGTTTTGCGAAAGTAAATAGGTATTCCAATTACAGGAAGATCTTATACATCTGGTGCCTGTTTCCCCTTATAGGTCTTGTTATTCTGAACATTTTGATACCTCATTTGTCTCTCTACTCCTATTAGTTCACTAATTATGATTATGTATTCATTTGCGGACTCGCAGCAAATTGAACACTTGCAAAAAATGGCCTTTTCAACACCCTATAAAACTGAAAAGCCATCATTTTTTTAATATGTATACATTTTGTACTTGCTTAAATTTTAGACGAAACTGAAGAACATTTATTTTTCTACTAGGTGATATTGGTTCCAAAGAAATACATCGAAAGAGGTGTCAGCAATCATTTATTTATAGATACCTTTTATTACGACCACAGTAAAAAAAACTGTCACAGTGTAGTTTGGTCGCTGTAAACACATTAAATTGAAAATTCGCTGTAAAATTCCTTTTAAATCAAACGGTGACAAATAAAACACCAAGAGATTCAGAATTGGACATTCTTTATTATGGGATGCATAATAGTTTTGTGTTTAGTCAACATTATGGAGAATGAACACTTGAGAAACAGGGAAAGATTAGCGTTACTGTGACATTTTCGCCCCAAAAACTGTTTGGACTACCTAAAGTAAATACTATTTTAAAAGACATTTAAAATACTGTATTCCCTGCAGACCTTTTCCTTAACAAAAAAAAAATCTTGCTTCAGAAATCATCCTGTACACTACAGGGCAAAGGTTATGCTTTCAAGTGACTAATACCCACATAACCAGAATTAAACATGTCATGCATATTATGTAGCAGAAAATATGGCTATGAAGATAAGGAAAGTTACAAGACAGGCTTTCTTTTTAAATGAAATTTTTCAGAATTAGAACTTTTAGAAGGGTTTCAATACACAAATAATACATTGTTATACAACATACTAAAATATATATATAAACAATTGTATGTATTCGGAACAAAATATTGGGTATCCAAAAAGGTTTGTTTGGTTCAAGTAAAAATTAGACAATTTTTTATATTTTTATCTCAACATTATTGAACAACATATCTACCTTCAAATAGTTCTTCAGACGTTTGAACACCTTGTTGTTTGTATTATTAACACAATGTTTCGGCTGATCCATTCTTTGGCCTTCTTCAGGTGTAATATCCGGATGTGATGAGGTAAACAGAAGTTTTTTAATTTCAAAGAAGGTAACCTTATAATATAGGATTCAGGTGTTTCTTTGTCCTTGTCTTGTCAGGTTTGGGTTTATTTGGCAGCGGAAGCCACAGGAGTTCAATCGTCCGAAGAACTATTTGAATGTTAATGACCCTTCTCAAAACTATAGAAAATAATATATTTACCATCTTTTAGACAACTTCATAATTCTATCCTTCCAGAACTTTCTATCTTTCTTAGCAAACAACTGAACTGGGTGCCTTTTGCAGTCTTCCGGGGAATTGAAATCTTTTTCATTAATCTTTCCTCCCTAACAGCCAAATGTTCAGTGATTATTCCCAATGTATCACTTCCAAGTCCAGTGAAATAAAATCATGAAAAAGTTCATTGAAAAAGGTATTATTATTGATTGATTGGCATTGTTATGATTTAAATCTGTGTATGATTTAGTAAATCTTTTTGTTGCCCAGGAAATAATGCAAATATGAGATCACGCTTCTACACGTGATCAGGGCAGGAGTGAAATTTATTTATTATCATGCCTAGAGGCGTTATCAGGGAAGAAAGAGTTAAGAGAATTCTGTAGACCAGAATAAATGGTAATCTTAAAGTGTAATATCTGGTGGATGAGTGAGAACTTCCTAGCCAAACTGTAACATTTTTTGCCTGGTCACCAAATAAACATGAGCTCTAGTGTTATTCTGATGGAATATTATCTTTCACTTAACTAATTCTTGATGGATGCTTTTTGTCAAGTGCTGCCTTCAATTGGTCTAATTGGGAGCAGTACTTGTCAATCATTTAGTTCTCCAGAAAGATCTCATAATAGAGGACTCCCTAACAATCCCACCATACTCACAGCATCACTTTATTTGGATTAAAACTGTTCTTTAGTATGGTTAGTGATGATTTATTTTTCTTGCCCAATGATCTCTTGGAATTCCTGTTGTATCCACTTTTCATTGCCTGTCAAAATTTGTTTCAAAAAGTGACTAGCATAACTGTTGTATAGCGGGGTGAATGTCCTGGACTTGGATAGAAAGGAAACTCGAAGACTTGCTTGTAAAAATATCTGGACATATTTTTATTTCATAGTATACACAGCATACACTTCATCGGCCAGTGGATGAATAGTGGGAGAGAGGTGATGGGTGCCGAGAGACCATTCTCAACAGGGGAACTTGGTCTTATGCCATCCCAGCCCTAGGCAGTCTGCCTCCTGGCTGGGTCTCTGTCCTCTGCTTTTGGGTCTTGAGTTTTCTGTCCAGATCTGCTTTATAGGTTTCTCGAACGCCCATGCAGATGTCATTTCCACTTTCCACATCCTGTTTTGGACCCCTGCATATGCTAAGGTGACCAGGTCACTTACATTTCCGCACAGGTGTTTGACCCTGGTATAACCTTTTTGTGGCACTATATCATAACATTTGTATCAACTTTCACTGTTACAAGTACAGACCCTATTATGTTTAATATATGCAGGATGTGTTTGTTTTATTAAATAATTTGTTGTTGTATTTTATTTAAATGAAGAGTGGGAGAATGAAGAGTGGGAGAGAGATGATGGGTGCCGAGAGACCGTTCCCAACAGGGGAATTTGGTCTTTATGTTTTCCCAGCCTTAGGTGGTCTGCTTCCTGGCTGCTTGGGTCCTCTCAGTTTTCTGTCTGCATCTCGGGTCTGCTTTATAGGTTTCTCGAACGCCTACAAAGGTGCCATTTCCGGTCCCCATATCCTGTTTGTTTGACACCCATGCAATATACCTATTTCCTAAGGTGACCGGGGTCAATTACGTTTCCGCACAGGTGTCTGATACCAGAATAACCTTTTTGTGGTAGGATATATATATATATATATAACATAACCAAGCTGGGGCAAATGATTTTCAATGCTTGAGTTGTATGTTTTCAGTATCTTGGCTAATGCCCGGGTTATATAACATTGATTATTTTCAAGTAATGTCTTGATTTGATCACTATCAACCTCAATGCAGAAAATGTTGCTCATTTTCCTCCATTTTCCAAGATAGAATCATTGAAAAAAAATATGCCAATTTTGACAAAAGATTTTTTAAAATGCATGTTGATATGACAGCTGTCACAATACAATTAAAAAGGATATTTTTGAATGAAGTTAAAACTAAATGTTTCTCTAATGAGATCTATCGACAAAACAGAATAAACTTTTTGGCCAACCCAAAGCTTCTAGTGAAATTTGAAACCTGACAGCTTGTAAAATCATGAATATACATGAACTATAAATAATACGTGTGTCAAATATAAATAGGAGCGATTGGTGCGGCGGTAACTGCACGGACAATGGAATTGGAGACCCGAGTTCAAACCCCAGTCGAGGCTGTTTATGCTCACTTCGCACTTGGAAAGGCATGAATCCATCTCATCTCCCCCCCAGCTATGGGTAAAGTAGCAGGGCATAATGGGCTTTCTAGCCTTGGGAGGCAACCAGTCTAGGAGAAGGGAAAATTATTCCAAACCAGGGAGTAGGGCCCCGTGAGGCGGTTTGAATCCCAATTTGACACCCATCCGGCAACTCCTGCAGCCAAGCTGATACCAAACTTATTGCTCTCTGCTTTCCTCTGGACTGCATCAGTGAGGCCAAGAGGGATTCTGATGACTGGGCATCTCAGGATTTCCATACTCTTCACCCAGGCATGTGCCCTGGAGGGGACACTCAGTGTCATTCCATTGTCTGTAAAGACAAAATGGAGGTCATTCAAAATACAGTTTTTCCCTTCAAAGCCAAATATTAAAAAGCAGTTATTTTTAAATTTGAAAAATGACTAAAGATATTGAGTCACATTTTGTAAATCCATTTTAATGGTGATCCTCAAGTAGGCATTCCGTTTTCATAACACTTGACTTAAAAATGGGTCATTATTTTCTTTTTATTTCTCTCTTAGTCTCTCTGCCTTAACACTTTCTCGTTGACTTTTAGCATCAATGAAGCAAAATATTCAGTGCTGTCTCCAATCTTGAGTGTAAAACTCTGACACATCAGAATAAAGAAAAAGCTTCAAGTCTAGCTTAGTAAGTGCTTTTGTTTCAAAAACTTAGCATTTTTACTATTTCAGATTTTAAATGTACAAGAACAGAAGTAGTGTCCTGTGTAAAAAAAATCTCTTGTTTTCACAATGTTAGTCTATTGAGTAGAAGAGTTATTCCGTATCAAATCAACAAATTTTTAAGGCAAATTTGGCACAGTTATCGGTCAACTTTTTTATTTGACCTCTG
>VCCN01006286.1:1857380-1873138 GCA_006491835.1 Architeuthis dux
ACAGTTTATATTTCCTTTGAGACGTTCTGAAAAAAGTTAGTTTATATACAACTTTCAATTCGGGCTGTTGTTTCTATGGCAACAAAATAACAGTGTGGTCGGATAATAAAGAGTAAGCCTTCAGTGAGAATTGAACTCGCACCCTCATTGCCAGAGAGTCTAGTTTACAGTTTAGTCTGGAGCCATTCACACAGGTCAGTTTCGAGCCATAGCTTGTGCAGGTCATTTTTGGCAATCTTTCGGATTTTATCAAAAATGGTTTCATAAATACCTTTAACAATTCCTGTTGAAAATATGTTTAATAATCCAAAATCTGTTTTAATGAGGTTTTCGGAGACCGCATCACTAGAAATGTCATTGTATACTTTCAATGTCAATTTTCTCAAAACTTTGGTTAGAAAATTTCCCCAATCTGAAACTAAATGTTCTATATTTTTGCAACCACATAAGCTATCAAGATAGGATGTGTACCAAAATGAAGCTTATGATGTGTAGAATATAAATCCAGCCTCATCTAAAATCACCCTAAATGGTACTTAATACTTGATTCGGCGTGCAGGGGTCACAAATAGCAATGGGGTTAATGTAAGTGCTTAATATCATTAAGCATATCAAGACTTCTTGTTGAATCATGTCAGCAGTTAATGATTGCAAGAAGTAGATAACATCACTTGGTAGCAAGAAACATTAGCACTGGCTTTCTCTACTGATGCTTCTAAATCACAAGAACTTCACGTATCAATGTTTCCAAAGGTTAATGCCATTAGATTGTATATTAAGTGAAAAATAAAATCAATAAAATGCTTTGTACAACCTGATGTAATGTGTGTTGATGTTGTGAATTGGAGAGAATGTTTTAGGATCAATATGAAAGTTGGCAAAACAACAGAATCCTTTTATGCCATGAACAAGCTTGTGTTAATGCGCATCCACACTTGATAAATATTTCTTTATAAGTGAAAAGAGCTTTGGCAAAAATTAATGATATAAATACAGGCCTCCCCCATTACGCGTTATAACATGGGTGGATTGAGCACTCTAAAATATTAATCTATCTCCAAAATAGCTAAATTTTATTGCGGCTCGGTTATAAGACGGTGGCTTTCTTGGACCCCAACACCAGTGTTATAACAAAAAATTAATGATAAAAATACAGGCCTTCCCCATTACACGTTATAACATGGGTGGATTGAGCACTCTAAAATATTAATCTAGTGACAAAATAGCTAGATCTACCTCCAAAATAGCTAAATTTATTGCGGCTCAGTTATAACACGGTTGGCTTTCTTGGACCCCAACATCAGTGTTATAATAAAAAATTAATGGTATAAATACAGGCCTCCCCGTTACGCGGGTGGATTGTGCACTCTAAAATATTAATCTAGCTAGATCTGGCTCCAAAACGTTAAATTTTTTGCGGCTCGGTTATAACACGGTTGGCTTTCTTGGACCCCAACATCAGTGTTGTAACAAAAGATTAATGATATAAATACAGGCCTCCCCCACTACGCATTATAACATGGGTGGATTGAGCACCCCAAAATATTAATCTGGCTCCAAAATAGCTAGATCTAGTGATAAAATTGCTAAATTTATTCTGGCTCGGTTATAACACAGTTGGCTTTCTTGGACCCCAACATCAGCGTTATACAATATACAATACAAAAAAATTAATGATATGAATACAGGCCTCCCCCATTACACATTATAACATGGGTAGATTGTACACACTAAAATATTAATCTAGACTCCGAAATAGCCAGATCTAGTTCCAAAATTGCTAAATTTATCGCAGCTTGGTTATAACACGGTTGGCTTTCTTGGACCCCAACACCAGTCTTATAACAAAAAATTAATGATATAAATACAGGCCTCCTCCATTACTCGTTATAACATGGGTGGATTGTGCACCCCAAAATATTAACCTAGCTCCAAAATAGCTAGATCTAGTGACAAAATTGCTAAATTTATCGGGGCTTGGTTATAACATGGTTGGCTTTCTTGGACCCCAACACCAGTGTTATAACGGGATGTCTGTACTACTTATAAAATAGAGAAATGAGTAATTTGAATTATTTCATGAACATTTCTGACAGTAATTGTTACAGACCAAAGGATCAAGTGTTTGTGTTTTTATTCTTTTTCAATCTCTTTTGACTAATTTCATCAAAATTTTGAGAATGAGCTTTTCAAGTTTCCCAAATGGAAAACTCGAAAAAAGTAAAGTAAAAACATAAAACTAAAAACTGATTTGAATATAACTTTCATAGTCTACTGATTTTTTATTTTAATCCTTATCATCATCAGCCGTTATAAGTCCACTGCTGGACAAAAGCCTTTCCCATCTCCTTCCATGACAACCTATCTTGTGCTAAAACTTTTTCTATCTCATCCCTCCATCTTACGTCTGGTCTTTTCCTACTGCATTTACTGTCCCATGGGCACCAATCGGTTAGTCTTTTCCCCAATCTATTGTCATTTGTTCTTGCTAGGTGACCAGCCCATCTCCATTTTTTATTTGTATAATATCTTTCACTCTAGTCTTCCCTCTGATCCATGTTGATCTTTTTCTATCTTTTCTGAGTTATTCCTAGCATTGCTCTTTCCATGGATCTCAGTGCTATTCTAAGTGGGTTTTCAGCTCGTTTTGTTAATTTCCATGTTTCGCATCCGTATGTCATGGCTGGTATTATGCAACTGTTGTATACTTTATGCTTACATTGGCAAGGTGCTCTTCAAAATGTAAGTTACTGTATATGCCGCACCATAAGATGGATGGTTTTCAATATTTGCATAATTTTTTTTTCTTTCTTTTCAATGATCATCTTATTACCAGCAATTTTGCTGGTATATTTTTTTTCTTTAAAAGTAATGAATTCTTTATTATTTTTTTTTAATGCTAAGAAACTTACAAAATATTCAGATTGTACAATTTGAGCAAAAAAATTGGATCAAGTCATTTATATAATGTAGAATTGTTGAGGGTGTCATTTCTGAATTAGTTCTAGGTGTAATTTTTTGCAGAACTTATACTGAGAGAATACTTTATTTCATTTAAATATCTTGGTGCAATTTATTCGTGATATGATTTTTCTTGCATTTATGTTCAGAACATTGAGATCTATTGTACAATTTAGCTGTTTTGAAATAAAAATCCAGATTACATTTTTAATTTTTCTTTAGAAAGTCACTTCATACAGAATCTTTTATTCTAGAAAATCAACTTGTCAAACTTTTATTTTCTTGTGAAAACAGTTTTTCCAACTGCATTTAATATTTGTTTTACCCTATTAGGTAGTGGGAAAGAATACTGCAAAAATTTATAAAAGGCGATAAAACTATTCACTCAAAATATATTTGGTATTACATGATCTACAATAGGTTTTGATATATCAGAAAAGTATTAATACTTTCTATCTTGCTAAGCAATAAGAATAAATATAAGAGAATATTAATAGACATTTGACCTACATTGCTATATTTAGATTCTTTGGGTGGGTGGTTCCTTTTTATTTTAGTAGGATGTGTTGTGGCCTAGAAATTATTATTAATCATCATGAGTACCTTCACCTACTTGTTTCCACTCTTGGAACTTAGCAAGTGGGCCTATTTCATCAGTAAGTGTTGGAGGGCTCATCCTGGACAACAAGAGATATAAATTCTAATACATTAGTTTTGTTGTGTTATCTTTGTTCATAAATAAATTGAAATAAGAAGTGGTGTTCATTTATCTTGTCTGCTTAATGAAATCGAAATTGGGCTTGCTTTATAAAGTCAGAAAATATTCATCATCATCAGCCTTTTAGTGTCCGTTGTTGGACATAGACCTTCCCGAATATTTGCCAGACTTCTCTATCATGTGAGACAATTGCTGGACATCATAAGTATTGGCTCCGCAATGGAGCCAATACTTTCTGAACTTGTCTAGTTCGTCATGCCATCTTATTTTTTGCTGGCCAGTTTCGCATATGATCTCTGAGGATCCACATTGTGAATTATGATGTCCAGCAATTGTTTCACATTCTTGCAACCTGACCAGCCCATTGCCATTTGAGTTTTCTAATGGTTTCTATATCTCTGACCCCTGTTCTCTAATACAATGTGCTGTTTTGTGATCTCTCCATGTGATGTTGAGCATGATCCCCCTCCTGTGTACGTTGCTTGATTCTCAGTTAGAGGGCCAATCTTTTGATTAGGTTCCATGTTTCCGCTCTATTGGTCACTATCGGGCAGATGCATTGATTGTAGACTCTTCTTTTTAAAATTAATGAGATTTTCTTGTTCTTGAAGCAGTGTTTCCAACTCAAAAAATATTTTCGCGCTAGTTTGACTGCCAAAAAGTGCTAAATTTTTTGAAATAGCCAGAAATGGCCAAAAACCACCAAAAAGATGCTAGAAAATGGTCAAAAATAGCCAAAATGTTTTAGGCGCAAATGTGCTAATTTACTGCTTTTTGCACTGCCCTAACAAAAAACGCACTGAATCAAGCGCAAAACACGCTAAATTGCTATTTTTTGCATAATTTCTTCTTGTGAGGATTTCATGAATGCAGGAAAATTTTCCGCACCACACTGTAACCACTTAGTGTACAAAAAGAGCTCACTCGATCCTTCCTTCTGAAAAAACGGATACCTATGAGCTTCTCACGGAAAAGATTAACCCTTACAAGTCCACATGACCTGCAGTATTTTAAAGTGATGGATAATTAGGTTGCATATATTTCCTTTTATTACTCTACATTTAGAGCTGTACTTTTCAGAAGCTGTTGGAAAGATTGACCTTTTGTCAAGATAGACACTTTGACCTCTGAACTCAAGAGCACTTAAAATTGACTTCGACATTGACACTAACATACACACATTATAGAGCTGCTTTAAGCACACCATCACATGCTTCTTGAAATATAGGCCAAGTGGAATTTTCAAATACTGTGTTGTTCAATAAAAAGAGAAAAAAATATTTCTCCAATATTGTAGTCTACTATTCTTCAAATGTTTTGAGTTAATGACACCTTTCTTTCGTCTTCTATCTCTCACATTCTATTATTGTTTATATTTTTTTTAAATGTATGTATAGCTCAAGCTGCCTAACCAACTATTGATAAATTTTTTTATTGAAATTTATTCATAGATCTGACATATGTTTAATAATTTCTTTTTGCAATCAGATATAGCTTTTGAACATGGAATGAAAAGATCTCCAATTATCCACATATAGACACTAGTGGCGTAACGAGGGTTCCAGCACCTGGGAGAAGTTGCGCTATATTTTAGGGAAGGGCATAATTATTGATTAACAGACATTATAAGGCCAGATGAAATTTGCTGCCCGGGGGGCAACTGCACACTCTCGCCCCCCTCTTGCTATGTCTCTGACAGACATGCAAAGAAAATGAACTGAATTTTGAAAATTATTAAAATCAAGTTTATTTGTGTTGGATAGTGGGGTGAATGTCTTGGACTTGGATAGAAAGGAAACTCGAAGACTTGCTTGTAAAAATATCTGGACATATTTTTATTTCATAATATACACAGCATATACTTCGCCGGCTGGTGGATGAAGAGTGGGAGAGAGATGATGGGTGCCGAGAGACCATTCCCAACGGGGGGAATTTGGTCTTATGCCTTCCCAGCCCTAGGCGATCTGCCTCCTGGCTGGGTCTCTGTCCTCTGCTTTTGGGTCTTGAGTATTCTGTCCGGATCTGCTCTGTGTTCGCGTCTGCTTTATAGGTTTCTCGAACGCCCACGCAGGTGTCATTTCTGCTTTCCACCTCCTGTTTTTGGACCCCTGCATATGCTAAGGTGACCAGGTCACTTACATTTCCACACAGGTGTTTGAACCCGGAATAACCTTTTTGTGGCAGTATATCATAACATTTGTATCAACTTTCACTGTTACAAGTACAGACCCTATCATTTTTAATAGATGCAGAATATGTTTGTTTTATTAAATTTGTTTTTGTTGTATTTTATTTTTGTTCTAATTGAAATTATTTTTCCGTTTTCAGATTAAAAAGTTCCAAGCTATGGATAAAGATGAAGATCGAATTAAACAAGCAAGAGATATTTACGATCAGTTCATTATGCGAGAATTGCTTGCTCAGTGTCACGTAAGTAATTTTTACTTTTTATAAATAGAAGCAATGTCAATAAATATTTGTTTTCTTTTAAATCTAAAAACTATCCATGCATTAATTGTATGGTTAGCTGTCCATAAGTGTTACTGACTGAGTTTAAATCTCGAATCAAATTGAAGCTTTTATTTTTTAAAGATTTCTTTCTCATTTAAAAAAAAAAAATTTATATTTTGGTCTGTCCGGAAAGAATCCAGCCATTGAATATGGGATACATTCATTTAAATACATCTAGTTATATTTTGCCTAAAATCAATGAATAATACACAATAGAAAACCATTTGTGCTTAACTAAGGATGTCAATTAGTAATCAAAGAACTCATTTTAGTTGCAATTTATTTCAATCAAAGCATCTTTTGAATCAATTAAAAAGACACACAGAATCTTTAAAACATAGAAATTAAGCATATCCTAATATTTGCTCGCGTCCGGTCAAAATTGCTTTGCTGGCCAGATCTGACCTGCGGGCCATAGGTTGCCTACCCCTGGTCTCTAACATAGTGATAAAACCATTGAGTATGAGAATACAAGTTCAAACAACTTGTGGATTAATAACCCATTTTGCCTGACTGTCCCTTACTCATTGTATTTGAGAATATTTAATGAGCAATGTTGCTTTAATTCTTATTGTCAAACAAAATTTCATAAGATCCAAGAGAAAGCAAATGGAGGTCTCTAACTCGTATTCAAATGTCTTGCTAAATTTATGTACTCTTTAGTTACATTTAGTTAATGTTGGTGTGCTTGTACTGATTTCCATGAAAAAAAGTAAGATAATTCTATCTACTTATTTACTTACTGGCACGAGTTAACCAAACAATCTCTAAAGACAAGTTTTGTCTTTTCTATAACCTGAGATAGAAGTTAATTTTAAGGAGTTCTTGATAAGCTGTAGAACCTCACCCAGTGCATCAGTTGCCAAGATTGAAGATTTGCCAGTTGATAATACATAGTTAAGTCACACTTTTCTATTGGATTATCTCTTTCTTTTCAACTTACAACAGTAGATAAGTGATTTTCGGTATCATGTGCTGAGTTGATGAGACTTGTAGTTTTGCACTTGCTCTAGAAGAAAAAGCAAAGAAACAAATCTCCAAGATTTGAGCTACCACTTTCCTACTAGGAATTCAATGATTTGCAATTTTGTCAAGAAAAAATTGAGTTTTTCTGAGGATTGCGGCTGCAGTTTTGTCAATGTTTTAAAGATTCTTTGTGTCTTTTTAATTGATTCAAAAGATGCTTGAGAGGTTTTATGTGAAAAGGGCATCACCTAAATATTTTTTTAACAAATGTATGTATTCAGGATATGAAATGAAGTTAGTTTTATGTTAGGATGATGGCTTTTCAGTTTTATAGTGTGTTGAAAAGGCCATTTTGTTTTGTAAGTGTTCAATTTGCTGCTAGTCCGCAAATGAATATATAATCTTAATTAGTGAACTCATAGGATTAGAGGCAAATGAGGTATCAAAATCTTCAGAATAACAAGAACTATAAGAGGAAATAGGCACCGGATGTACAAGATCTTTCTATTCCTAACCATAGTATTTCTATCCCGGTACAGGGTTGTTGGGTCACTATGAAAATGAATTCATCATAGTTGTGTCAAGGGTGAGATAGCCTGACAGGGCCCATCCCTCTTCAGGTTGGTTTGGAATCAGAGTTGTCCATCTCCTAGGCTGGTTGCTAACCATAGCTGGAGGGAGAAGAGATTGATTTATGCCTTTCCCAAGAACATTAGTACAAAGTGAACACAAACGGTCTCGGGAGAGTTTGAACTTAGCTTGTTGATTCGATTCTCTGTGCCATTAAGCATCCGGCCACTCCACACCTTCCAATTGCATGGTATCCAGAATGCAATTACTGATTACAATCAAAGCAAAACTCTTTCATGCAAGCAAAATGTTGTCCTTCTAAAATCTATAAAATCCAGAGTATTGTTGTTCATAATTGATTTATGTCAGTGAAGAACATCAAATGGTTCTTCGGATGATTGAACTCCTTCTTGTTGTTTGTGTTGTAAACACATTTCGATCGATCCCTTCTTTGGTCTTCTTCAGGTGTAAAATCCGAGTATGATGGGTAAACAGGCCCTGCGTTATAAGGGTTACCCCCTTTAAAAACAAAACTTCTGTTTACCCTATCACACTTGGAAGAATGGATCGAACGGAACGTTGTGTTTATAACACAAACAATTGTCCGAAGAACCATTTGAATATTAATGACCCTTCTCAAAACTATAGAAAAGAACCATTTGAATATTAATGACCCTTCTCAAAACTATAGAAAACATCAAATATTTTGTTTGGGTTCAAATATTTTTTTACATGATGGGCTTGTAAGATGGAATGAATAAAATTGAAGGAAAAAGATGTTTTTATAATCAGTCCTCTTTTCTTTTTATTAGCAATTTTTATGTGAACATTTAAAAAAAATAATTTAAGCCTATTTTAGAAATTGTTAATTCCTCATAAGATTAGTGCAGTTAGTTATCACTGTTGGCCATATAACTACAGCCATAGCACTTAAATTGCCATCAGAGTATTCATAAATTAACAACTAAATTTTCATTAAAATCAGTTTTCCAAAACGCAATTATTAATTTCACACATTGCTTTGGAAAAAAATGTAAGCCTATTTGAGAAATTGTTAGTTCCTTATAAGATTAGTGCAGTTAGTTTAATAATTTCACTGTTAGCAAAATGATTGCAGTCATTGCACTTAAAATTGCTGTCAGGGTAATAAATTAACTACATAATTTTCACTGAAATCCGTTTTCCAAAACGTAATTATTGATTTCACACATTGCTTTATTGCTGAAAGTGGGTGTGATCTAATTTGCTCTGGATCCTGTAATCTCCTATTAAGGCACTTTGAAGATGCATTCATTCCCATGAAGATCTTTCATCTGGGTGGAAAAGACATTATTTAGTAATCACTTCAGACCGTGAATCAAGGATCTCCTTGAGGAGTGAGAAGCATGGCACCTCATTATAAAGGAACAAACATTAATAGCACCCTCTGTCAGACTTCACCAATTAAGCTGTAATGCCCGTCCCAAAATAGGGGTAACTGAGAAGATTAAATCCGTGGTAGCCAATATCCAGACTTTTCACAAGTCTCCATCGTGTCTCCAGATCCTAAGTTCTAATCTGGAGACCATTTTTAGTCCAGAGTTTTTATTAGAAATTCTTGAGGCATCCAGTGTAATTTTGGAAAACTGATCACATTAAAATCAAATTCAGATTCTAAATATGTTCTCATATATTTTTAAATTAAATTTATTGAATATTGATCTAAAAATGTTAGTAAATTAGTCATTTCCTTTCCTTTCTAATGTATGGATTTTAATATTCTTTTTCTTTTTTTTGCTTTCCCTCTTGTGTTGCGGGTGGCCTAGTGGTTAACAAGTTGGAGAATGGAATCAGTGAACCAGAGTTCAAACTCTGGATTGCACAGTTTGTGTTCATACTAATACCCTTGGGAAGTGCATGAATCCACTTCTCCCCCTCTCAGTTATGGGTAAATAGTGGGGCAGTTGGAGCCCTTTAGCCCTGTAAGGCAGTCCATCTTGGGCATCGGGTTAGAACCTGGCTGCGTGAAAAAACACAATTGCAACAAACAATGATTATTTCTTTTTCATTATGGAAACACAGTCAAATTAGAAGCAATAAAAGTACTGTCACAAAAAATGTTATTTTGAAAAAGTGTGTTTCCAATGCAAAAAGTGCTTCATTGACCATTTGAGAACTGAGGACAAAATCATTGCCTCATGTATCGTGCGACACAAGAAGCAACTTTGCTTTCTCTCTTATGAAAGCTTAGAACCCGGCTGCGTAAAAAAGACACAATTGCAACAAAAATGCAATTTGAGAAATGGAGACAAAATCATTGCCTCATGTATCATGCGATACGAGAGGCAACTTTGCTTTCTCTTTTATGAAAGGTTAGAACCCGGCTGTATAAAAAAACACAATTGCAACAAAAATGATTAGATCTCCATTGACCATTTGAGAAATGGAGACATTGCTTCATGTATCGTGTGACACGAGAAGCAACTTTGCTATGCTTTTTCTCTTATGAAAGATTGCATGCATTATCAATCCCCAACTTGAATACTAGTTTCTTGTTTTAAGAAAAGGTCAGACAGACTGAGTTCTAATGCCAAGTAATGCAGTGTGTTTGGTTTTCTTTTGATCAAGCAGCCATTTCAGATAAGGGATGAAAACACACACTACAGAAGAATACTGATTGTTATCTACTTTTTCGTTACATAACTAATGTATAAAAGCTTTCATCATTTTAGCCTTTACATCTTCAAAACTTCTTAACTGATTTTTATGCTATTCGTTTTCTGGAGTACTTGGGAGGAAAAAAAAGCTTAGTTGATACAAAATTGGACATGTGGTTATAAGGTCTCTGCTCAAATCCCTGTATTTAGTGCTTCTGGCTAATAGCCCCTTTTTTAATTTGGGCTGGAAAGACATTTGTCAGTCCAAATTGTTCCCTCTTTAAGAAGTCCACAAATATCTGTGGCAATAGTGTACCCCAGGGAAAATGACCCCCTGAATCAGCATTCCAAGGTCTCTGCTCAAATCCCTGTGTTTAGTGCTTCTGGGTTAATAGCCCCTTTTTAATTTGGGCTGGAAAGACATTTGTCAGTCCAAATTGTTCCCTCTTTAAGAAGTCCACACATATCTGTGGCAATAATGTACCCCAGGGAAAATGACCCCAGCTTTCCAGACTGTTGTGACACTTTAGTTTGTCGCTGTTAATTTTTAGGTGTGTCGTGAAATTAAGTATAATTTTGTACATCTTTCAAAAGATACTTTTCCTGAGTCAGTTGAACTGCTGGGATGACATTATATATTTGACTTGGCGAACAAAATGTTGTTTTGAAAAAGTGTGTTGCCATTGCAAAATGTTTGGAAAGCGCTTCCCTAAATTATTGCATACATCATATGATTAACACACACATTCCAATTTGGCATATTTACATAACAGGCTGGCATTTTGAAATGGCTTGAATAACTTTGATGGATTTTAAGGAAGTACCTTTACTGACTTTGCTGATAGAAAATTATAAAAAATGATTTTTCTTTAATTAGCTTCTAATTATAAATGTATGTATATTTATTAAGTTCAAAATATCCATTTCTTTGAGAGCAGAAAATATATAGGAACTCTGCTAGTCTTAGTGGAAAAAAGAAGGGAAAATGATTCTGTTTTACAAAAGACTCTAAATATTTGTAATAACCAACCAAGAAGCCTTAGATTATTTGCAAAAATATGAATCTAAATATCTATCAAATATACATTTAAGTCATTAACCCTTTCAAGGTGGCCTAACCTAATTTATTAATAATTTTAAGGCTATTTGAAAAGTTATGTAAAATTGTTTTGTTTGAGACAGTGGTTCTCAAACTTTTTTCACAGCAGACCCCTTAACTCTTGAAGTCCTAAATAGCATGATGCCACATGTAAACAAACATGGCTGAAAATCATAAAATGCACGAGGCTGCACAAGTCTTTCCTGCAATATTGCCAATTTTCACAACAATCTGTCCACAAGTAAAGACACTATAAACATTTGAATAAACAAACCATTTTTAGTCATTTTCTGCTCAATCATTACAGGACTCTGCTTTGGACTTAGAAAATGTTCAACAGGATGTTAATGTTCTCAAAAAATGCACTCTTAAAGAGGTTTTATGCTTATTAAGTGATTATCTAATTGTAATTGAAAAGAATGTGTGTGGCTGTGCATGCACCAAGATAACACGACAACTGGCATTGTACGAAGTTGATATTTGACATATTAGTCAGCACACCAGGCATTACAGTGTCGGGTTTGAAGTTGTTTGGATCAGTGGTTCTCGAGAAATCTAATAAAAAAAAATTTTTTTAATTTTAAAAATTACACATCATTTATCTAAAATTATAGATCTAAATTATCCAAATAGGCAACACTGAAGAGAAGTAATGCCAGGCTGCTCCACACACTATAAAGTCCGGTCCCTGCCAAAAATGCACCTTTGGAATGGGCACTGTCCTAGTAGTAAAAATAAGTCATCACAAGTTTTCAGAAACATTTATTTCAAAATGATTTTTCTTTTGCGGGCTTCTTACATGGATCTTGTGGACCATACTTTGGGAACCCTGGCTTAAAAGAAATAATTTTTCAGAGATTTGGAGCATTACTTGATGCGTCGAAGCAAACAATTTGTTTGAGCCTGGAATTTCATTAGAACATGTCTAACACCAGTGAAAACAAGAAACACTAAAAGGATTAATTGAATCCATGTGTCGTTAGCAAACATTTATTTCCGAGCATAGAACTCTTTTCTAAAAAGCAATTAGCCAGCTTTTTGATGTATTAATTAATAGTTGGCGTATAAACACATTGTCCTGCGAGACCTTCTCATTTATGGAAAACAATTCTTTGAGCTTTTTTCTCATTGTGGTTCGCTTGCCGTCATTTGCATTTGTGTACTTATGTACACTGTCATTTGCTGTCTCATAAAATTAATTGAAAAAGTTTCAATGTAACTCTGATGCCAATATTAGTGATTGTCACTATGTTCATCTGGTGAGAGAACCCAAATGTTACTGTAATATCCTTTTGTTGCTTGATTGTTTAGTTGGTAGTCATCTTGTATTACCTGAGTTTTTATAATGAACATTGTTGTTTTTATGGGGTGGAGTTGCTAGCCACATACCCAACCCTTCTCCATTACTTGGTCTTGGGACCAGCTATGACTATCAATGATGTATCGGAATATCAATCTGGTTGGATATCTGGCACCGGATTCACAAAAAAAAATCGGATTCAAAAGTAAAAAATTAAATTAGATTAGAATCCATGTCTCTTAAAAAAATATTGAGTGGCTAAAATTTGAAACTGGTGGCAGTGATAATATTTTGTGAATTCGGTGCCGTATATCCGACCAGATTGATATTCTGGTAAACCACTATGGCGACTGGGTTTTTCTGTCAGAGTAACCTTCTCTACTATTTACACATAGCTTGGAAGGGTAGAAGTGGATTTGTACCTTTCCCAAGGGCATATTGCAAAATGAACGTAAACAGTCATGGACAAAGCTTGAACTCTGTCCACCAATTCTGTTTTCTGTACCAGTAACCATTATGCACTCCACATCTCTGATGGACATTTGTAATTGCATTGAATATTTAAACACTGCCTTTAAGCAGTGAGTACTAACCCAACTAATTTGGTTCCAATCCTTTTAACTTCAACAAAAGTTCTATGAATGCCAACATTTTTTTCGTTCAGACCAAATTTGAATCGGTTCATAAGAAAGGAAGGATAGAGTTGAGTGGGCAGAGAAAGAGGAATTTTTTCTTTTTCTTTTTCTTTTTCTTTTTTACGTCACACTACGTCATATTATTTTAAAAAATCAATTCTCGGGATAAAAAATAAAAAGTACAAGAAAGAAAGCAAACTGTATAGTGTGTATAACTAATGTATACACTTCATATATATATTTATAACTTTTTCATTTCCCAATGAATTATATTGCATTTCGGACGATTTTTGTTTTGGACATTTTAACGGGGATTAAAAATCAATTGGAAACAAATAGTCTTATCACAAACAAATAGTCTTATCACAAACAAATTTTGCCAAAAATTGTATATACAACGTTGTCGGTGTCGAACAGTTTGTTTTTCTTGTTTTCTTTCTTATTTTATTATGATATTGTTTGTTTTCTTGTGCCAGACTCGATTCTGTTCCATTAGAGACCTTAATTCTAACACTTATTTTTTTTTTTTTCATCTGCCAGGACTACACAAAGACAGCAGTTAACAATGTGCAGGATGCACTTACCAAAGCAAGGAAAACAAAAAAGCTTGATGCGGTTGTTTTTAATGTAAGTAGTATTTATATATATACTCCCTTTGTTCTTGCATTCATTAAACAGTGCGTGGGAATACTGGCTTGAACCTAATTTATCTTTTCTGCAGGTCCATTAGAGTGGATCCAAGAACGGTCTTGTCAATGGAAGAGAAATTATGCATGACTCGTTTATATGATACCAAACAACAAACAAATATTTCTCCATTACAATCTATGAATAGTAGGTGAAGTGAGTGACACCACTTCAGGTGCTTGTCACTTCTAAGTCAATTTCACATATTGCATACCTCTAAGAACTGAGTTTGCAGCCTTTTGCCTAGGATCAAAGTGTAGTATCTGTTCTTCGAAACGGCCATGGCCTCAAAGTTCAGAGAACCACGGCCCTTCGGGGGTCCGTATGGCATGCTCGGGTATTGTCCTGGATATCTTGGCCAGCTGGTCGGGAGGTGATCACCATTAGCATGCTCAGGATTCGTCCTGAGAAGCTTTTGGGATCTCCCCCACACCCCTTATCCCGGTCCTCGTGGCATTTGTCTCAGTTACAGAGATTTGGGATTCTCCCCCCTCAAGTCTCTAATCATGGGATCCCCCCTCCCGAATTCGGCTCTAAATGACCCACCAATGTGCCGTTAAACAAAATAATCAATCAATCTAAGAACTGAAGTCTAGCCGAGACAGAAACTTGTGATATGTGAATCCTGGGCAGGGACGGCTGATGCTGTAGCCAGCGTAAGGGCACTATCTTTGAAATTATGGGATTTACTATTTTTTTTTATAGCAAAAGGAATCTTTGTAAATAAAATGAAATGCCAAAGATTTTAGAGACAACTACCTAAAAATTTGTAGCTCCTCCCTTCGCCTGAATAATGGCTACATAATGTGGCATTGAGTCTACGAGGTGCTGGAGTCATTACGTGGGTATATCTCTCCAGGCATGTTCCAGGGCTGTCTATAACAGAGTTGTGTTTGTCAGGTGTGGCTGCACTGAATTTAGTGAGGTCTGCAACATGTCCCATGCTCTATGGAGTTTAAATCTAGCGAGTTCCTGGAACCAGTTCTGTGTCACCCATGCAAGATGGGGTAGGGTGTTATCTTGCTGGAACAAACCATCACCACCGGGGGAAACATGTTCAGCATGAAGAAGTATGATGACCGATATATCAAACTTAATAACATAGCCAAAAACACTACACAGGTGATATATCTGCCTAAAAAGGCCAGCCGAACCAGCTTAAAAACTGAAGAAACCCACGTTGACAGTTTTGGTTGATGGTAGTGTTTTTTGCTATATTGTCAAAAAGGCTGTAGTGCTAAAAAGGGGTTAAAAGAAACCAAGCTTTATTTATTTACATGGCTGCAGCAAAAGCTTGAAAAAATATTGGTACTTGAATAGTGAATATTCATAAGATGTTTTGAATATTAATTAGCTTTGTCTGGTGTTTTGATCTTAACGTGCTTTTATTAGTACAGAGGAAGCTGCTTACTGTGATCACTTTGGGACAGGGTCTTTTAGATAATAACCAGTTGATAACATTAAAGGAAAGATATAAAACTTCAGTCTCTGTGTAAAGTGCGTTTTTTTTTGTTCTGTATTTTACCAATGTACACATTAGATTGTATTAGGTTTTGTAAGATAAGAAATAATCTAATCAGGTAGAATTGAATTTACTTGAAAATGTCAATTTGAACACTTTCTCAAGGTTACAGCATTAACAATTAGGGAAGTCACTAAACTGCAGGCAAGACTC
>VCCN01006286.1:1875874-1894759 GCA_006491835.1 Architeuthis dux
AGCATACATAGCTCAATGGACTGTGGTTCTATTCTAAGTTCCCAGGGTGTGAGACTCAGGACTATACAATCACCTAATAAAAGAGAAACCCTAATCAAAGCCAAAGGTCCTTCTGCTACCAGTTCCCTCCTACCTGACCTTCAGACTGGGATCAGTGGGGTATCTGATCCTACTTGGCACTTTGTGGCCCAGGGTAAGCAACTAGTTCAAGGGGACCATTCCCATAGGCAGCTCCCCTCCATTGCACTAAGAGAGGTAGAATTATGCCTGATGCCAAGAGGAGAATGTTGAATGAACTAGACAATTTTTTTATAGCTGCCTATATGTACACATGTGGGGCCGCACATTAAACCTGATCTTGTATAGAATTTGCCCTGTGGGGAGTGGAGTAAATACCCAGCTACCAGTCTGTGTTCTACTTATACACCCGTGAAGAGTGCCGTCACAAATGATGCATAACCCACTGCCCCCCTCCAACCAAAGGAGCCACAACAACAAAAATATGCAAGTTTATAGGAGAAACTGAACGTCATCATTTTGACGGACAACCACAAGCAAGCATTTATGAAATGCATTATCCTTATGTAAATGACTACCAATTGTATGTATCCTTTCATTTAATCTGGTTCCACTCCCATTTCTTTTCTAAACCCTTTTCAGCAATAAAAAAATATTTCCCATCAGGTTTGTAGATATCCCATGACAAATTGTGATGACTTTCCTCTAGGCTCCTGCTTCAATTGCAAAGCCTTAAGATATTAACTGGAATGTATTTGTAATGGACATTAGAATATATCTTTCACTATTGTTCCTGTTGTGAACTGAAATTCATGAAGTGCTGCAGAGCCTTAAACACAGGCTCTTCATGTCCATCTGTTGAATAAATAGTTCTTATAGCATGTAAGTTCTTTCTCTTTATTTGCCTCCCATGATGGCAAATTTGACACACGGTCTTTTTTAGGGTGGGGTCCTCAACGTGCAGGCAGTGGGGGTACCCCAAGTCCCTGTGACTGATGTCACGCGGACATTGGGGCAAGCTGGTCATTGTCACAGGACGAATCCTGTGCAAAGCTATCCGGACAAATCCTGAGCATGCTGGACGAATCCCGGGCAAGGTCTGCTCAACTTCTCAGCCAGAAGGCTTCGATATCCTGTGCAACCTCTCAGGACGAATCCATGTATGCTCCAATCCGGAAGTAAACAAACATAACTGATTTGCAAGTCTCTGTCACCAGCCAAATAAACCCGGACACGTTTTGTTTCTGGTTCCGGGTTTGAACCAAGATTTATTTGCCCTGGTCACTCTTATCACACTTTCAAACACCCCAGCTCCAACATGGCCACCAATGGGAGAGAAACGGATGCAATTTAACTTCCTACCACAGAAACCTAATTCCAATTTCCCAATTAAGCTGAGCTGTTTGGCATGTTTTTGACCAATTTTAGTGTATGTGCTGGTTTTGGCCATTTAAAAAAAATTTTTTTTTTTTTAAATACTAAAATGCAGACCTTGGAAATCTTCCCAATCCTAAAAAAAAAAACACTGTGGGGAAATCAAATTCCTGGCTAACACACTGGACTTGTATATTATTTCTGCCAGCAAAGTCTTGCAACACTGACCTACTGAATCTTCAGACACGTGCAAGATTGGGGATTACCATCTCAAATATCAACTGCACCAGAATATTTTCAGACATGAAAGTGGCATAAAATGGTTATCAAATACTTTGTTTATTTGAAAAATCTGAACAATTTTGAAACCTTCTTCAATTACATTTATTTATTCTATAAAATTTATTCTCCTTTTCTTTTCCAGAAATACAAAGATGAACTTAGGAGAAAATTAAATAAAGAGGTTTTTAGCAAATTTATTGAAAGGTAAGTTTCATTTTTGCAAAATGTTTGTTTTTATTGCAAATTCTAAATTTTTTTTTGTTTTGTTTTTTATTTCATTTCTACTTTGTGTGTGTGTGTGCGTAAAAAAAATAATTTCAGAACTTTGAGTTTTAAAAATCTTTAATTCAAGATTTGTGTTTCAATAAAAAATATATTGGTGTTTACCATCTCTTCAGTTTTTGTTCATGTGATTATATATTGTTAATGTTTCTCCTATCACATTATTTCTAATTCATATCAAGTGCAACTGTGGTGTAGATGTATAGGCATGTGACTTTAGTATCTTGGATAAATTAAAATATCTATCAATTTAAAATAAAATTGCTTTTATGGTATTTTCAAGCTTGTTGGTAACAAATAGCAGACTGATCAAAATGTTATGATAAAAAAATTCTTAGTTATGGTTTAATACAAAACAAGAAAATAGAGCATCTGAACAAGAAGCATCTGATTTTTTTTGTTAATCAAAATCTGTTTGGGAACAAAGCAAATCCAGTTGTTTCATGTGCTTGTATGATGGACAATCTTTTTTTGGTGACCGGAAAATAGTCATAACTTTGGTTTCTGACCATGAAAAAAGTCGTAGGAAGAAAAAGTTCAATAAAATAAGTAATATTTTTGTCTCCATCGGAAGTTTGACGGTGACTGTTTCGCTACCGATTTAAAAAAAAATATGGCATCGTCCATGTTTTAAAAGTGGGTAACTTCTTTTAATTTAAAATTGAATAACTCCTTTATTTTTAAAGATATTTCAATGGAATGTTGTATAATGGTTGGGGGAGGTATGAAGACTTTGTTGTAGTGAGTTATGGGCGATCTGATTGTTAGTTTACGTTTTATAAACAAAAACCATGTTTTTGGTTCCAACTGGTTTAAAATTTTCAATTCTTGACGACTTTTTCAGAAATTTAGTTAGAATGTTGGGAAAACCCCCCAGAAATAACAAATAGTGAGTTATGTCTGATCCGATTGTTTGTTTACATTATATATGTAATTTAAAATTGGGTAACTTCTTTATTTTTAAAGATATTTCAATGAAGGTTGGGGAAGGTATGAAGACTTTGGTGTAGTGAGTTATGTGCGATCCGATTGTTTGTTTACGTTTTATAAACAAAAAACATGTTTGGTTCCAATTGGTTTAAAGTTTTCAATTCTTGACCGATTTTGCTTTATTTGGTCATCTGCATCCTTATCATGGTCTTCTACACCCACATCATTATTATCTGCAACCACGTCAGCGTCATCTACATAAGTAATGGCTAGGCGTTTACTAGAGATAGGCATTAATTCAAATATTAAAAATAAACGTTTTTTTTTTTTTTTTTTTTTTTTTTGGAGGTAATTTAATTATTTACCTAGGGGAGAAATACACATAGATGATAAAAAGTAAAGGTCTCCAATAAAAAAAATAAAGGTCTCCGGCAGAAAACTTATTCTCTTGCCGTTATGGAAATTTATGTTTTCATTTATTTAATTTATAGTAATAAGATAATATATTTATCATGAACATTTACTTTATTAAAATATTACTTTTTTTATTAAAAATATTATTTTCTTACTAGTGTACATTAGCATACATTATGACTTTTTTTTTCTATGACTTTTTTTTTCTATGACTTTTTTTTTCTATGACTTTTTTTTCTTACAACCTCTTTTTGTTTATATGGGAAAGTAACATAGCTCATTTTTAAAAGAAATTTATTTATTTTTATTTTTCAAACTACATATAGATAAAGTTTAGACCTACATGCATTCCTTTGTCCGAGCAATTGTGTTCCAAAGCTTATAACAATCAAAGTGAACCAGAATGTGTCCAAACATGTCATGATATATGGCCTTTGGCCTTTCTAACAAACAGACATCTCAGTCTGTGCAATTATCCGCATTGTGTTGTCGAGCAATAAACGTTTGCCTTTGGAGAAAACAAGGCTGAGAGAGTTAAACAATATTGATAGGTTTATTGTAACTAAGAAAACAAATTGAAAATGCTTGAACACACTTACACACTCAAAATGACCACAGATGTCATAAACAAATAAATAAAACCTTTCTAAAGCTTTTATGTTTTTGAATCCGCGTCCAAGAATTTCTTTCCCATGGGTCAGTTTTGATAAACGTTTCAGACACGTTACACCAACAATATACCAGGTCACTGGCAGCTTTCCGCTCGGTCCAGACTAAATCACAAGAGGTTATATCAGTTGCATTTAACACCAAACTAGTTTGTATAGATGCAATGAATATTTAGTATCATTTTTGAAATGATGAATGTTGACAGGTCTCTGAATGCCAAGAACTTTGTCATTCAGACCAAATTTGAATAGGTTCAGAGTGTTCATAAGGAAGGAAGGAAGGATAAGGATAGAGAGAGAGTGGGCAAAGAAAGGTTTGTTTTTTTTGTTGTTTTTTTTACGTCATACTATGTCATCTTTCTTTTTTTTTCTTTTTTTTTTTTTTTTTTTTTTTTTTTTTCTTTTTAAATCGATTCTTGAGATAAAAAAATAGAAGGTGCAAGAAAGAAAGCAGACTATACAGTGTTTATAACTAATGTATAATCTTCATATATATAGTTATAACTTTTTCATTTTCCTATGAATTATATTGCATTTCGGACGATATTCATAAGAAAGGAAGGATAGAGAGAGTGGGCAAAGAAAGAGGAACTTTTTATGTTATACAATGTCATATTATTCCTTTTTGGAAATCAATTCTCGAGATAAAAAATAGAAAGTGCGAGAAAGAAAGCATAAAAAAGGAAGGATAGAGAGAGAGTAGGCAAAGAAAGAGGAATCTTTTTTTAATGTTATACTATGTCATACTATTCCTTTTTGTAAATCAATTCTCGAGATAAAAAAAATAGTGAAAGAAAGAAGATAGTGAGAAAGAAAGAAAACAGACTATAGAGTGGTTATAACTAATGTATAATCTTCATATATATATATATTCATAACTTTTTCATTTTCTTATGAATTGCATTTCGGACAATATTTTTCTTTTCATTTTTGATGCAATTATTATTTATTTGTTTGGGACATCTTAACTTGAAAAATCAATTGGAAATGAATAGTTTTATTTCAGAGACAAATGTTGCCAAATCCTGCCAAAAATTGTATAAACAATGTTGCAGGTTACTAATCTTTTGTGTGCACATTAATTTCCTTTGTGCGCTGGTTGCAAAACATGTGCACATGCACACAGCTTAGATGGAACTATGGTCACAAAATAACAGACTAAGAAGAGGAAATTACTTGTCTTTCTTACTGTCCACTGGTTAATTTCAACTTGAATGCATTCTAACAATTATTCATTTGTATCGGCAGCAGCTGGGATCTTCTTTTTATTCTGACTTGCTACTGACAAAGTGCATACTCAGATTGGAAAACAATTCTACGTCTCTGTCCAGCAATAGCTTTGATAAAGGAATGGATTTGTTCATGTGAAACAAATCCGTTGGCTGACCATTCCCAATTTCTTCATCACCAGGTTCCATATCTTTCAACGTAGGATGACACACATTTATTGTGTCTGACTGTACGGTGATACTTTGGAAGGGTCTCTATCCTTTCCAAGTTGTCTGGTCACCAGTTTTTTTTTTTTTTTTCATGCATCGTAGTGTACCCTTACACATGCCGCTCACGTTTGCTGGGAAGCCTTCGAAGTCGGATCTTCTGTCTTCTCTGCCGTTCCAGACTTCTGACATTGCAGATCCCTAGGTCGTGAGGAAAAGGCTACCTTACCCTGGAGTCAAATCGCGTTGGACACACCAGTTCTCGTAAGATCACTGGAGTTAAGTAATATCGAGCCTGGTCAGTACCTAGATGGGTGACCGTCTGGAAATACCAGTTGCTGTAAGCAGGGGATCGTGTAGAGATCTCCTCACCCTGCCAAGACCTCATTGGCCAGCATGGCAGAGTAACACCCATCACACACACACACACACACACACACACACACACACACACACACACACACACAAACACACTATTCCCAAATTAGAAATCAGAAACTATCCAAAACAGAAAGTGGCACATACTGAATTCAATTTAATCTCATTCAAACACTTAGACATTTTCTTCTTGGTTGGTTTCCCCTCTCTCCCTTTGGTTTTGAAAACAAGTACGTCCTAGTCTTAAGAATGTATATAAGGTAAATATTACAGATAAAAATAAAGCTCTCAAAACTTTGCATCGCCATTCATAGTCACACAAAAATGACTAAGTCATTTTGTACCAATATAGCCTGCAACAAAATAACTAAGAATACGTCCTTATGTATTGCCCATAGACTCTTTCAATATAATAGAAAACCTGTGCTTGGCACTACTTAACCTAGATAAGTACTGTGATGCTAAAAAATTATATTTGATATGCAGGGTTTCTTTTGTTTTTTGTTTTGTATTTTTTTGTTTTGTAGAGCGTTGACACGAAAAAACATGTACATAATTTTTCCGGCTTATATCATATTGTCTAAGAAAACTTTAATTAACTAAGCATCAAATGTCAGATCTTGTGACCTACAGAGTAATGTTATACTACTAAACTATATTTACTAGTAACTACTATTTGCTTTGCTAAATGCTATACCTAAAGCTGTGTGTTGGTATGTTTACACAGTAATTTGAAAGGTTAACGCAAGGTATTGTTAACTATAATTCTTGTATTCATTTTGTATTAAATTTGAAACAATTAAAACCTTAGCCGTACACAGGTTGGCCTTGGGATTTATTGTCATTAGATTAGATTGTATAAAGTGGGTTTTGGTTATAAGCCCGAGTGGAGAAATATCTGATATAAAAATTTTCTTCCATTAGATAGACAGTTAATTGTTCGGTTTCGATATTTGAGATGTCATAAAATTAAGGATGGTGGGTTTTGGTAATTGGCTGTTTAGAATTAATGCCCTTCAAGGTAGATGACGCTGACATAAGGTATATCCCCCTTGGTGGGGGCGGAGGGGCATGTTGGAGTTATATAATCCAAGGAATAAGAGGAAAGATGTGTTTTATCAATGAGGAAATCCTGAAGGCAACAAAGATTATTACTAGTAGCAGAGCAAGAAATATGGCTTCAAAATATAACATGAAAACTCCTCTGGAATTCAACAAAACAAAACGGAATATGAATGTTGGAAAAAGACCTGGAATTGTGGACCCTCTACAAGTTTTTTATGACTACGCCCTTGGCAGGATGCAAGTCCACCAATGGGACACCTCTAATCTAATCACACAGCTTAGTGTATTCAATTAGCCAAGGAATAAGAGGAAAGATGTGTTTTATCAGTGAGGAAATCCTGAAGGCAACAGAAGGATTATCAGCAGGGATGCTGTGATAATTCTGAAGGCTTCAAGGTAGATGGCGCTGGCATAAGGTATTATCCCCCTTGGTGGGGGGAGCCATGTTGGAGCTATATAATCCAAGGAATAAGAGGAAAGACGTGTTTTTATCAGTGAGGAAATCCTGAAGGCAACAGAAGGATTATTACTGGTAGCAGAGCAAAAAATATGGCTTCAAAATGGAACATGAAAACTCCCCCAGAATTCAATGAAAACAAATTGGAATATGAAAGTTGGAAAAAGACCTGGAATTGTGGACCCGCTATACAGATTTGCCAAAGAAAAATAGGCAATTGCTGTGCATTTAAACTTATCCGGCATCCTCAAGATTTTAAAATAGAAGTAAATTGAATAGCAGAAAATTCTTTTTTAGCAATAGAGTAGTAGGACTTTGGAATAGATTACCGGAATATATAGTGCTATCAATAGATGCAAATGATTTTAAGAAGAATTATGATGTTTATTACACCACTGCAAAAGGTTTAAGGCCCTAGACATTGTGTAAATATGATTGTTATGATGTGTACTTGTATATAAAAATTGTATACTTTTTTCACACTAAAATAAAATGTTCTAAAATTAATTTTGTATAGGAGTAAAAAAAATAATTTAACTCATTTCTTGAGTCTTTATTTTATTCAAGTTTTAAAATAAATAAATAAAACTGGGAGTGACAAAATGAACACCGAAAAGTTAATATTTTTCTAGTTTTCATAAAAGATAGTAAACTTTATTTAAGCCGCTCATTTTGCAATTGAGTCAAATCAGTGCCAAGCAAATATATGTTCCCAATGAAAATGTCTTTATAATTATCATATTTTATGGGATACTATTCTTTTCCTGACCATGAAATACAATCTGAGTTTTCTTTTTCTTTATATTACTACTATATATATGTCCGTAGGTCGTAGGTTTGACAGGAGTGTCCTTCTCCTGACAGATGCCCGAGCTACCACTGCGGTGGCCCATAGGATGTAACCCCCCGGGTTTAAAGGGTGGGGTCGACCCTGAGCAAGTCGCACTTCACCTTAAAATTTGCAAAGATAACAGATATAATTTATTGATCATTAGGTTTCTTACATAAAAAAGTTCCAATAATTCTTTATGCAAATCAATTTTTTCATAAATAGATTCAGTAATCAAGGAGTTGTCTAACCTAGACAGACAGACAGATGGACCTGTTGCTAATTATAATATAGATCGTAATTGCCTTAGAATTTTGTTGTTGTAGATATCTCCTCTTGAAGAAAGGTATTTACTATTGTCAATATAGAAAATTCAGATTAATTTTTGACATCCTTCTTGCACCGCCTGCTTTGGCCTTATTTCTGTAGTCCCCTACAAGACAGTGTTATAGACTAAATGAGTAAAACATCTCTTCAAATTGAAATTATCATTTACAAAGATACAGGGCCTTCCTATCCATTAGGCCAACCTAGGCAATCACCTAGTGCGCAAAGGTTCTAGGGTCTTATTACAAACTGAAAAGTATACAACCATGGCCGCAATCCCCAGGGTGCATGAAACCCTTGCACATAATTTTAAGTTTAGTCTAAGGTGCATAAAACCCTTGTGCTGGCCCTGCCAAGATATAAATGTGACTGCTGTCTTTATGATTACAAAGCATCGATTTATTGATAGATTTATTTATTGAATCGTGATCGCGTCTCCAATGTGATGTGAACTCGCAGGCTAAGATTAATCGGACATTGCTGGATAGGGAAAACCAAACACTGCACCAACTGTTTATATGAGAACCTACTCAAGGGAAAAGATCAAGCGGCCGTCAGTGGACCAATTCTGTAGGGTTACTAACCTGTAAAAGGAAGAACGTGTAACAGCTATGCAAAACTGGGTCAAGTAGCAGAATATAGTCAGGGAAGTCAGTTCACTCAACCCAGTGAGTGGTGATTTATTGAAATTGATTTCTATATGAAAACAATATACTTTGCATTGGTAAAGCCTGTATATATTTGCATTTAATTAAATGTTTATTAATTTTTGACCAGTGTTTTCATTAGTATTTCTTTTAAATTGTTACCAATTTCTGTATTTTCTTTCATTTTAAATTTTTTACCTCCTTTTTATCGCAATTTACTCAGACTGAGAATAAAAAATAGTCTCTAGGCGAGACTCGAACTCGCATCCCTTTTTACCTTGGGAAACTGCCTATGTACATCACTGCTCTGCCAACTGAGCAACTAGAGCTCTTATGGCTGGAAGATCAAATCTAACCCTGAAACTCATCCTTCCCCGATCGTTCGACACCATGTTTGTTATTGTTTTTTAAGTACACTAGTTGTGATCGTAGTAATTTCTTTCATCTTGGATTTCATCTAACAAATACTACTAATCAAAATTTAATAATGGTTGACAATACTTCATCTAAAAAAAAAAGTAAATCCGGATAATTACTAATTAAACAATGTCAAATTAAAAAGCTTAAGTAATTAGTATTGGTAGATTCTTTGTTGTAGCGGTGCTTATGGTTTGGAAAATCATTGTTAAAATTAGCTATTAATCAGATAAGTTAAATAGCTAATTATTTCATAACTTCAGTCGCTGTAGGCTCAAAGCGTTTTTTGTTTTCATGTATCAATCAGTCTAAGATCAAGAAAGGAGTTTTAATGAAATCTGTTTAAATTTTCAGCTATGTAATAATTTAGCTATTTTGGAGCTGAATCTAACTATTTTGGAGCTAGATTAATATTTTAGGGTCCATCATCCCCCTGCGTTAATTAATATACAGTACCTGTTATAAGTATTTGAACAGACAGCCATTTTACTCTTAATTTGGTTTTGAGAGTTAAAGACCAGAACATTACACAAGAAGGACCAGCGTTTTTGCAATCAACATAACAAGGCATGCATTTAGTCATGTTTTGTGGTTCTGAATGCTAAATATCATTAAAAAAGATTTTTTTAAAGAATTGAATTGTTAAATGAAAATAGGTTTTTTGTTTCTATTCTTCTAAAATCTTGTTCACAATTTTTCAAGGCGGTTAAAAAAAAAGAAGGAACTCCAATTGCTATATGGAAGAGTTGCCAAACTAGTAAGTTAATTTTGACCCCAGTTTTTTAAACTCCTTGAGCCTGGACAACGAAGGTTACATTTACCTTTTAGACAATTTTGGGATGAAATGGGGGGGGTTTATTAGCATTAGTGTAGAGTTCTAATAATTGTTAGGGTTAAGAGGTCTAATTTGATATAAATGAGAAACTGTTTTGGTTTTTTTCTCTTAATCTTGTTTGTAGATCAAATTCTCAAGCTCACTGTTATGCATTTGGTATAAATTACATTTTAGCTTCATGTTCTACAAATTTTTAAAAATTGCTGCTAGCCTAAAAAACCATGGAAATCTGAAACCTTGCGTTACCAGATAGTCTTTCCCTGTGCAAGTATTACTCATTTGTTTCAATGGCTTCAGTAAATTACTTTTCTTTTTTATTACCTTGAGATAATTTTTTTTTATTTCTTCAGCAAGTTTAGTTGTCACTTTTTTTCATTTTTTTTTCAATTTTTACCATGAGATAATTTTTTAAATTTCTTTAACAAGTTCTGGCTAAAATAATTTCCAAAATCAGTGGTGCAAGTGCCCTCTGTTATAACGCGGGTGTTGGGGTTCAATGAAGCCAACCGTGCTATAACCGTGCCACGATCAATTTAGTTATTTCTGAGCTAAGTCTACCTATTTCAGAGCTAGATTAGTATTTATGGTCCCCACCCCCCGTATAGCATGGGTGTTGGGATCCATGAAAGCCAACCATGTTATATCCAAGCCACGATCAATTTAGCTATTTCGGAGCTAAATCTAACTATTTCGGAGCTATATTATTATTTTAAGGTCCACCATCCACCGATGTTATAACACGAACGGCACTAGAACGAACCGCATCATGACTGGCAGGCTGGTACTAAGTAACTGTTATTGAGTATACTTATTGTCAAATCGACTTTGGGTTTTGCTTACAAATCGTAGAATATGTATTTATAGAGACATTTAAAGATGTATCTCTATTCTGCAGTAAAATGTCTTAGTACAGTTCTTTGCTAAAATTCAAAAGAAACTAGCATTCCAAGGGAAATTATGAATCACCGCCACCCACATATGCTGTGTTGGGGGTGATCAATTAAAAAGTTGGAAAAAGGGGTGATCAATAAATAAATTACTTCTCGCCTTTTGGTTGGGCTGTGATCACTATAAAAGGTCTGAGTTTTCAAAAAACAAGCGGCACAAACCAGTGACCAATTTAGCATAAACTTAAATTGCATATTGAACCTCAACTATAAAATCCTATTTAGGGAGGGTATTTTCAAAAAACAAAAAAAAACATTTTCTCTACTCATTGGCGTGCGTGCGAGCACACAAAATTTCAAGTTTCTACTATAAACGGTTAGGGTTGGGCAAAGTCCGGATACATAGATATAAATGTTAGAACACATCAATAAACCAGTGTTGTGTGTATTAATTAGGAAAATGATTCAAATCTATGTAATAGTAAGTCTGATTTTGTTTATCTGTCTGTGACCTCTAAGTAGCCAAAATGGTACATTCTAGGCGGAGGTATTGAATCAAGGTACCCTTTAAATGTACTGAAGAATGCCAAAAAGATCCGGGTGATTTGCAACTTAATAATAGTGTGGGGTCTGTGCTCACTATTGTCAAACTCCAGTCCAAATTGGAATTGACTTTATTATTTCCCCCGTAACAAGAACGATCCTCACCTAATTTAGGTGAGTAAACTCTTCATGGTTTATCTATTCTGTCACGTTAAACCAAACGATATATAAAATTAACATTTCCCTACTGTGATTTGAAATTGACACCAAGTGATTGCTAGACAGCTCTCTTACCAACTGAGCCAAAATGACAATTCTTATTTATCATATATACAGTACAAAAGTTTCAGTTGGAATAGAAGTAGAGTTTGACCTTGCAGCAGCCAGGTTTATCTTTATTATAATGACCTATTTGTCAAGGGAGATAACTATTAACTGTTACTTATAGAGAAGTGTCCCTTTATTTATTTGTAAATGATAAAAAAATCTAGGTTAATTCTGGTCACATCAGATTGCACTAATTTTCTCTCAAAGGGTGACCCAATAGGTCACAGGGATATCTAGTATTATACATTTGTGAAAACCAATGATGTAATCAGAATAGTCAAAGTTGTACAATTGGTTACACTAAGATTGTGACATACAATCCAGCCATTAAACGGTCAACGTTTAGAGAAAACCTATCTACTTATTGTAACTCGTAAATTATTTCCTGACCACGGAAAAAGAAAACCTGCTTGTAGCTGTTATACTAATTGTAGAGAAAAAAAAGTCCTCTTTGGTGACCAAGTTCTTTGTAATTTACAGAAGCAGATGCAGAGAGAATTTCAACTCCATATCTAATGCCTTAAAATATCCTGTTTTGAAATTAAATAAGTCAACTGATCTCTATTTCTAATATCTTTTAACAAGTAAAAGTTCATAAAATGTTTTATAATATTTATAGGACTCTTGCCTTCCATGATAGTGTCATTAGCGCAGTGGTAGAGCAGAGCCTGCTTTCAAGGTGGACGCGGGTTCGATCCCCACATGACACTCATTTATTTATTTACATGATTTAAGCCGCTCGTTTTGCAATTGAGTCAAATCGGTGCCGATCAAATATATGTTCCTAATTAAAAAATGTCTTTATAATTATCATATTCTGTCGGATATAAATTATCCATTCTCTGAATAATTCATATATATTTTATGGGATACTATTCATTTCCTGACCATGAAATACAATCTGAGTTTTCTTTTTCTTTATATTACTACTATATATATGTATATGACTTGGCTCTGGGGCAAGCTGGGCAAGTCACACTTCACCTTAAAACTACTGCTCAGGCCGGAGGTTTACTCCACACATTGGCCCCGCCGTCTATGGTCCAAATGCTGTGGAAAAACATTCCCCAAAATCTTCATTCGCAAAGCCAAGCCATTCATATATATGTATATGACTTGGCTCCACGAATGGAGATTGGGAAGGGTTTTCTTTTCAGGTCCTAAGTTGGTGGCGCCTGGACTTGTATCTCTACTGTTTTTAAGTGTTGCTTTATCTATGGTGATAGTGCTCAATACTTTAATATAGAACATAAATAGATAGTTATTGCGTTTTATATATGTAGATTCTTTATTATTTCTGTACTCTGTTCCTTATATTACAATATTTGTCACTCTAAGTGCATCATTCATTTGTTAGCGATCAGACAGTATGTTGCTTAACCATGTATTAAGACTGATTTCTGATGGTAACCTTTGCTTTTTCATTATTGTGAGGTGAATGTGCGTGGCATAAGGTCAAAGTGCCCTTTTTCTTATGCCTGTTGGCCAGCAGTATATTCATGCACCCAAGACAGTCAAACCGGCAGTCAATAATTGACCTGTCTGTGCTGGAAAGTAGTACAATTCAATATGAGCAATTGGCACCACAGCCATCAGAGACGGAGCGTTGTAGCTGCTTATCTTGCTCTGCCTTTGTTTCTTTCTTCTCTAACCCGCTCTCAGTATAGAGCGGGCGTCGGCAAACTACGAGCCGTGGCTAAAATCTGTCCAGCGACGACATTTCGTCCGGCCAGCTGATTTCATTGAATAAGTGACATAGCATACAAGAATTATTTGTTTTTTTTTTCCTTATCTATCATTGGTTAGCAAACAATAGAATCCAGTATTGAAGAATAGAGGAAAAGTCTCATTCTTGCAGGGACCTCCAACGAATCAATGTTTTATAGCTGAAAATGTTTTAACACTACATGATTCGTGATGTTCTATTAACCCATAAGAACCCAGACCCATTTCTACTTGAAGGAACATTATGTGGGATTCTGAATAGGCAAATTGACAGTCACGTGACTGCACCAGGATGTTCATTATATGTCACTTAGTACACTTCATGTTTATCAAGGATAAAATATATTATTATATAAGAGACTGCAAATAAATTAAATTGTATGTGACACCGGTGTCACAGTGGTTTTGTATGTGTTAATATACACAACATTTGAATCTCAAACTATTTTGTCCTCCAGAAAGAATTTCATAGTTCTTATTGATACATGGAATCTTATGTAGGTATATATTCCTATAATGAAAAACATTGAAGTAATTAAAAAAACAGGCTGTTTATAGTCTTGTATGATCATTATTTCATTAATTTTTTTTTAATTGCTTTCTGCAAGAAATAAAATTTCTAATCCGTTTGCTGACTCCTCGTATAGAGCAGTGCTTTTTAAACTGTTGAATGATTCACCCAGGGCTCCAGACTAACTTTTTTCACTACCATCCGGAAAAATAATTTTAACCATACTGAAGGAAATATAAACCGTCCTGAAAACCAATTTTAACCATCCTGAAGGAAATGTAAACTGTCCCAAAATCAAAATCTTGTTTCTTTACTTTGTTATTATCATCTATAGTTATTAGCATAATAAAAACACCCTTAAAATTTTGAGGAAATAAATAATTGTCAAACTCCAGTCCAAACCTTGGGAGTGATTTAAAAAAAAAATAAATATTTTATCCTTGATAAACATGAAGTGTACTAAGTGACATATAATGAACATCCTGGTGCAGTCACGTGACTGTCAATTTGCTTACCCAGAATCCCACATAATGTTCCTTCAAGTATTTTTTTAAAAATCTTTTTATTACAAAACACTTATATCTCGGGGGCGTCCCGGGAAAGATATTTGTTCATCCCGAACACATTTTTACCGTCCCTAGGACAACGTTAATTTTGAGCCCTGCATTCACCCAAGTGTTCATGAAATTATTTTGGGGGTGAATGAAACAAGATGAGTGAATGTCTTAATTCACTTAGATATTTATATTTTTTTCCGTACTTAACACACACATACAAAAAGAAAAAACATTTTTCCGAAGAATCTAACTTTTATAGTTACAAGTTAGATTCTTCGGAAAAATGTAGGTTTACTATTTTTTATGAAAACTAGAAAAATACTAACTTTTCTATGTTCATTTTGACACTCCTAGTTTTATTTATTTATTTTCAGGATGTTCAAAAACTTGAATAAAATAAAGTCTTTTAAGAAATGAGTTAAATTGTTTTTTTTAATCCTAACACAAAATAAATTTTAGAACATTTTATTTTAGTGTAAAATGAAAGTATACAATTTTTATATACAAGCACACATCATAATGATCATATTTACACAATATCTAGGGACTTAAACCTTTTCTGTGGAGTAATAAACATCATAATTCTTCTTAAAATCATTTACATCCTGTTGATAGCACTACATATTCCGGTAATCTATTCCAAAGTCCTACTACTCTATTGCTAAAAAAGAATTTTCTGATATTCAATCTACTTCTATTTGCTTCTATGTGTGGCCTCTGTCCCTTGTACCCCCTTCTAATAAAACAAATATCAGGATTTACTACTTCTAAACCACGCATAATCTTGAACATATTCCTAATACAAAATGAATTTTAGAACATTTTTATTTTAGTGAGAAATTTTCTGATATTCAATCTACTTCTATTTGCTTCTACCATATATGTATGGCCTCTCAGTCCCTTGTACCTCTTTCTAGTAAAAAAAAAAATACATCCGAGTTAGTAAACAACTCGGATGTATTTTTTTTTTTACTTCTAAATCACGCATAATCTTGAACATTTCTATTACGTCTCCCCGATCTCTATTTTCTAACGATGTTAACCCTAACACTTCTAGCCTATCCTTGATCGAATGATGTATAAAAATTACACACAAGGAAGAATAAGACGAAAATGATAAAAAACAAGGAAATTTAGTTATGAATCAAATTTTATGATAAAGTCTCAAGGGTGAATGACACCAGAACAGTTTAAAAATCACTTGTATAAAAAAACTAATTAAATAAATAAAATGTAACGATGCGCTCTGTAACTAATAGATAATCAATTTTTCCTTCCTGATTGTTTGCCTCCTCCTATTGGCAGAATTAACGGTACTATCAGCCTCACCTAGTTACCTAGCATTCTTCGTATTTACCTTACATTTTCCGCAACACGCCTCACTTTCTTGGATCTTTTACATCTCCCCTTCTTTTTTCTTTTTTTCCTTGTATTTGTCTGGAGCTGAATCAGTAATCCCTTTTCTATTATTACTCACTAGTGGTGATAGTAGTGATAAAAGTAGTAGTACTACTATAGTGCTCATCTAGTAAGGATGTTGGTTGTATTGGAACAAAATGACTAGTGTTTTGAGCAAGTAGTCTTTCTCTGAGTCAATTGATTCTCATACTTATAAAAATATTGTCTGTCCGACTGTGACCTATAGATAAAATATATACACAAGAAAAAAAATTCAGCCTTTTCATGTGTATTAATTTTCATCCAATTGCGATTATGGAAATGTTCTGAGAATATTACTTTTAATAAAAATCGTAAATAACGGTCACTAAACAATCTTAAAAGGCAACACATATACATATATGATACTTACCATTTTTATCTGTTTTGATCATTTTGGCCATTTTTTTGTGTATTTTAGTGTCTTTTTGGTATATTTATTTATATTTTTTTTAATATAAAAATGCGGACCTCGGAAAAATCCCAATCCTATAAAAACGGTGGGGAAATCAAATTCCTAGCTAATATCCTGATACTATAATTCTTTCAGTGATAACCTTCTTTAATATCAACTGAGTTGGATTCATCTTTTTTTATTCAACTTATATATAGAAATCTGTATGTATGTGTGTGATTTATTATACTCATGAATTTAATATGCTTGTCTGAATTTAGTTAGATGGGGTGTATTAATCATTATGTATTATATGGTCAGACTATTTTCCTTGTCTATGTGTTCATTTGTTCACAACCTTTCAGCAGTGTACCCTCCGACCTTTGTTCTAGTTCTGGTTCTAAAATGTGCAAGCTCATTGCCAGGGTACAGCGAGTTGGTACATCCATTAAGTCTAGGGGCCTGTGAGTAGAAGTGCTCAGTGTTGCTAGAATAGCGCTAAATTTTTAAAAATAGCCAAAACAAAGATACTAAAAATGGCCAAAATGTTTAAGCAAACATTCTTTTTGGCGTGTTTTTGACCATTTTGCTCTGCCAGAACAAACAATGGCCAAGTGTATGAAGAAAGGTGAATCAGTTTCAAGAGCTGGAGAGCTGTGTCAGTGATTGATTTCCAGGAGGGTTACCTTTTAAGACTGAGAAAACTATTGTTGTGTCATCTATGGTTTTAAATATTTTGTATATTGGTATAATTCTTTTTATATATGTTTGATTAGAGATTTGTTTTTTCAAATCTTTTTTGTTATTATTTGAAGTCATTCTTGATCTAAAGATCTAAACGTTCAAAATAACACACTTTTATATTAATATTCTTTCTTTAAAAATATTCCTTAAATCCAATTTGGGGGTTAAATTTGTTATCTTGTGTGTGGATCTGTATGTGCGCCAAGGCACAACAATGTGCCGCAACTATCTCCAAAGGGTCGGGAAAGGACACTAATTCTGACTGGGCGGGTTGTTAAGTAAAGCTTGTGCATACCTAGTCCACTCCTTAGACATGGTGCCCTACCTCAGTAGCTTGACAGTCCGGGACAGCCAACTGTATGTTTTTTGGGTTTTTTTGTCAGTGAAGCCGTCTCTTAGATTGACTGCCCTACTATTTTACCCATAGTTAGTGTGAAGTGATTGCAAACTACCTCAGTCAGGATTTGAACTTGGTTCATCGATTCCATTTTCCGTGCCGTTAACAGTTATGCCACTCTGCACCTCTTAACTGCATTCTAATTTACAGTTCGTTATCTTGGAGCATTTGTTGATATTCATACTTAGAACAACAGTAATTCTCAATGTCTTAGCATTAATGAAGAGAGGCAGTTCCAGGTAAAATTGAAGAATTTTGCATTAATATTTATGGTGTACAATAGGATATGGGCTATCCGACATTATGATGATAGGAAAAGACAATGTGGAGACTCAAAATAATTTGCAATAATTATTTATTACCTAACATGTTTCAGCCAAAAATCTGACCGTTATCAAAAGGTATCTGGAGAAACGGTGTGGTCCTTCTATGTTTAAACAGGGTGACCATGTAGATGGACCGCACCGTTTCTCCAGATACCTTTTGATAACAGCCAGATTTTTGGCTGGAACATGTTAGGTAATAAATAATTATTGGAAATTATTTTGAGTCTCCACATTGCCTTTTCCTATCATCATTAATATTTATACAAAACTTTTTCTCTCTCAATCAAAAACGGTGTGCACTATTACACTCTTGAACATCAAAGTTAAGCAATGTAATTCTTGGTTTGTACTAAATGAGGGATCATTAACACCTGAAGCTGCTAATTAAAAAAATTCCTTTCAGCCAAAAGTCAGTAAGGCATTTATAAATTTGGTGATTATCTCATGAAATATCAGTGTGGCTTTAATATAAGCAGTTAATACAAACTACTTATAACTTTCTTGCTTATCTGGATATAAATTGCTCGAAGCAGTCTTCACTGCTTTTTTAAGACTTCTCTCTCTAGATAACATTAGTCACTTTGATGAAATGCCCAAGATTGTGATGACTGTTACACAACCAACAAGGATGCTTACTTGTCTGCACTTGAAGTCATTACTGATAGTCACTGTACTTTA
>VCCN01006286.1:1917450-1929483 GCA_006491835.1 Architeuthis dux
GCAACTTGATTTGCTGAGCCTTTAACACTCTGTAGGCAACTTCATTAGCTGAGCAAAAGGTTTGTCCTGCCACTACTGGTGACTCCAATTGCTTGAATTTCAGTTGTGTTGTCTTGTCAATATCAGTCATACTTGAACATACACACAAGTTACAGGCTTTCAGAGTTACTAAGCACACGACATCTTGGTGCTCTTGAAAAAGAGTGCAGCGTGCTATGGTTAAGTAATCTATACATCACCCACAAAAGGTTGTAAGGACATTGATGTAGACCAGTTTGTTAGAAAATTTAAGTCTGGTCTGTACCTTGCTGCTTAGAATAGTTAGTAGTATGTGCCACAGTAGCTAGGTTTCAATTATGATTGTCAACAGTCTTTATTAGAAACCATCAATATAGGTTTCTTCAGTTTTCAAATAGGTCTAACTTGCTGGCTATGGAGCTATTATGCATATGTGCCACACCAATGGAGCTAGAGGGCTGAAAATCTAAACATTTACTCCTTATGACTAGAACACTTCTTTTTTTTTAATGTTCCCCCAAAATAGGTTTTTAGTGGGGGTTCAATTCACAATGTAAGTTTATGCTAAACTAGTCACTTATTTGTGTCTGGCAGTGTTCACTCTTGTTTTTTTAAGATTCAGACTTTTTTTAGTGATTACTGCACAACAAAAGGCGAGAGAAGTAACTTATTCTTTTTTTTTTCCAATTTTTAATTGATCGCCACCAACATGAAGGTTTCTATTGAGTGATTAACCAGACCTGTTGAGTTTGTTAACAGATTTAATGCATACAAAAGAATGTTTGTGTTGTTATCTCTGTTGGTAACAGCTTTTATGAAGAAAAAAATCTGCCACTACCAAATTCATCTACTTTATAAACATTCCTTTCTCTTTGCCCCCTCCCCCCTAAAAAAATACACCTTGGGGGCCATGCAGGGAGGTTGAGAGGTTGTTATTTTGTGTTTCTGTATTTGTTTAGCTTTAAAATCTACTTGAATTTAAGTGTTTAAAGCATTTAAAATCTTGAATCTCTACTAAAATGGATCAGTTTGAAGTGGGGATTTGTTTTTTGGGTACAAAATAGCCTCAGAGATTTGAGAGTTGAATCATTATAATTAATTTTTGACCGTTTTTTTTTTCCCCCTTTCTTTCATCTTAATTTTTTAGCTGCTTTTTAATACAATTTTACTCCAATCTGCGCTGTTTACACAGTGCTGCAGATTGACAGCCTTAGTAAAACTTGCGATAAAAACCAACTAAATAATTGAGAAAGAAAATGGCTAAAAATTAATAATGGTTGACAATGATTCATCTAATAAAAAGATTTTTAAAATAAAGATAATATTGCTGCTACTGATACTACCAGTGTAAAAACAATAACAAATATGGCAACGAGAGATCTGGGAAGAATAGGTAGGTTTTAATGTCAGATTTGATCTTCTACCAACTGTAGAGTCCTTGTAACTGAGTTGGTAAGAGCAACTGATATGGTTAACCAGGCTTCGCTGAGGCAAAAAAAGGATGCGAGTTTGAGTCTGACTAAGAGCTTATCTTTTATTTCCAATCTGAGCTGTTTCCACGCTGCCTTAGATTGACGAGCTGAATGAAATTGCGACAAAAACCAACTAAAAATTAAGATGAAAGAAAATACTAGTCAAAAACTAATAATAATGGTTGACAATGCTTTATCTAATAAAAAGAAATTGAGAACTAGATGTTTATGTTGAAGGTCTCCCTTGAACAATTTCTGGCTCTTAACTTTCTTGTGGAATGTCATTATTTTTGCTAGCCTAACAAACAGGGATCAGAGATATCATAAAAGCCATTAGAAAACTCAAATGGCAATTGGCAGGCCATGTTGCAAGAATGTCAGACAACTGCTGGACATCAAAACTTACAATGTGGATCCCCAGAGATCAAATGCAAAATTATGACTGGCAAAAAATAAGACATAACGATTTTGACATGTTCAAAAGATCAAGAGGTCTGGTGAATCCTGTCCAATGGCAGACGTTAAAAGGCTGATGATGATAATTCCTAAAGCCTTAAGAAAATTGGCATGGAAAAGGATCCTATAGTCCCAAACAAGGGATTAGAACAGGGGTCGACAACCTTTTTTCCTCTGCGGGCCAGATGGTTTATTAATGAATGGAAGGTGGGCCAGATAGATGCCATATAAAAGATTTAAATATGGGAAGTATCCATTTGAATACATCTAGTTATATTTTGCCTCAAATCAATGACTAACACATGCTAGAAAATCATTTATGCTTAACCAAGGATGCCAATTAGTAATCAAGAACTCAGTTTAGTCACAATTTATTTCAATCAAGGCAGCTTTTAAATCTATTAAAAAGGCACAAAGTATATTTAAAACAAACAATAAGCCTAGTATTGCCTGGTGAAAATCTCTTTGCAGGCCAGATCTGTCCTGCAGGCCGTGGCTTGCCTACCCCTGGATTAGAACCACAAAGAACAGATAACTCTGGATTTGCAGCCTTTTGGCTAAGATCAAAGTGTAGTATCTGTTCTTCAAAACCGCCATGGCCTTGAAGTTCAGAGAACCACTGCCCTTTGGGTGTTCTTGTGGCATGCTCAGGATTCGTCCTGAGAAGCTTTTGCGATTCCCCCCCCCTCCTTTATGCTGGTCCTCTTGGCATTTGTCACTGTGACAGGGATTTGGGATTCTCCCCCCTCAAGTCTCTAGTCACGGGGACATGGGATCCCCCCTACTGAATTCGGCACTAAATGACCCACCAAGGGTCGATGTGCCGTTAAACAAAACAAACAAACAGATAACTCTAACCTCAAAACTGATGAGAAGGCTAAACATGAAATTTTATAAAGAATCCTTTTTAAAAAAAACCAAACTGCTCAAAAGAAATATAATTAAATATGGAAATTTCTAAAACATTTGGTGTTTAGTGAAGATGAACTTAAGATGCAATGAGAGTTAAAATTACAAACAGCGTGTGCATGTGCAAGCATGCATCTCTAAGCATGTGTTTACAGTATTACATAAACACATGTCTGTAAAAGAAAGGCGTGCATTTCTCAATAGAATGGAATTCATCAGAAGTCTCTTGTTGAATATCTAAATAGAAAATTGTGGTGCTAAGGAAAGTATTAGAGTCTTTGTATCTCCTTGAGGCTAAGTAGACCTTACTTAGCACAAGTAGATATATTTGTCAACTTGACATGGCTCTCCTACAGTTGCCCTCTTCCCTATTAGCCTTTCTCTATCTCGCTCGATTCTTAACCGTTATTCTTCTCTTTATGGGTCATTCTTTTCGAACCACGAGACGGCAAAGTGGTTGTCTCTTTGTTCTCTTGTTCCGGCTCTTAGTTCCCTTTGAAATAATTTGCCTCTTATGTTTCCATAATATTTTATCTTTATCTGTTGATCAACTCTTTCTTGGCTGCATTTGTTGTTCCTGATAACCTGAACCTGGGGTTTTACAGGTGTCAAAAATAAGCCGGGGCTCTTGAAGATATAGAAATAAACAATCATGAATCAGATTATGTGTGTGTTATAAAAAAGGGTTAGTTACTATGCCTCCAACCAGTATGAACTTGTGTGTGTCATAAAAGAAGGTTAGTTATTATTCCTCCAACCAGTATGAATGTGTGTGTCATAAAACGTTAGATATTATGCCTCCAACCAGTATGAACTTGTGTGTGTCATAAAAGAAGGTTAGTTATTATGCCTCCAACCAGTATGAATGTGTGTGTCATAAAAGGTTAGGTACTACGCCTCCAACCAGTATGAACTTGTGTGTGTCATAAAAGAAGGTTAGTTATTATGCCTCCAACCAGTATGAACTTGTGTGTGTCATAAAAGAAGGTTAGTTATTATGCCTCCAACCAGTATGAATATGTGTGTGTGTGTCATAAAAGAAGGTTAGTTATTATGCCTCCAACCAGTATGAACTATGTGTTATTTTATGGAGGAAAGTAAAGCTGACCAGATTAAATCTTTCTGAAGTTTTTGTTGGTCTCATCATCATCATAAGTCCACTGCTAGACAAAGGCCTTTCTCATCTCCTTCCATGACGACCTAGGTTGCGCTAACCTCTGCCACGTCTTACTGCAAACTTTTCTATCTCATCCCTCCATCTTGTCTGGTCGTTTCCTACTGTGTTTACTGTCTCATGGGCATCAATCGGTTAATCTTTCCCCCCCCCCATCTATTGTCATCTCTTCTTGCGAGATGACCAGCCCATCTCCATTTCTGCTGCTTAATTGTATAATATCCTTCATTCTAGTCCTCCCTCTGATCCATGTTGATCTTTTTCTATCTTTTTCTATCTCTTTATTTCTAGCATTGCTATTTTAATTTGGTTTTCAGCCCGTTTTGTTAATTTCCATGTTTCGCATTTGTAAGGCATCGCTGGTATTATGCAATAGTTGATTTGATGTTTTCTTACCAAGTTACAGACAGATTGGTTTTATAATAAGCTCATATGAACTAAAATAAAATCCATGTTGATCTTTTTCTATCTCTTAGGGTTATCCCTAGCATTGCTCTTTCCATGGCTCTCTGTGCGATTCTAGGTTGGTCTAAAGAGGTTTATATGTAAACCATTGATCATTGATGAGATATCTGAGCAAATGTTAACAGAAGATTTGAAAATGAAACTAGTTTCTGCAAAATTTGGGCTTTGTTTGCTCAAAGAGGATTAGAAACAATCATTTGAATATGTGCCAAGATCTGAGGCCACGAGTTCCAAGTGACCCCTAGTTTCTTCCCAAAGTTGTGACTGGAGATGAGTTCATAATTCTGGTTATTTGAATCATTTATTGTCCTGGCCCTGTTGGCATCCTCTGCAAAGGGGTAACAAAGCCCCCCACCCAAACAATGGCCCGGTCCTCTCGGCTGGGGCCTAGAATACACTGACTACATCCCCTGCAGAGGGGTAAGACCACCCCAAACGGGCCACATGTTCTTTCACCAAAGTCGCAAGACTCTATTAAAAAAAAAATAACCTTTCACCAAAGTCGCAAGACTATTAAAAAAAAGCCCCAAAAAACCTCCGACTTTTGGAGTTTTTAACTGGTTTTAGCATTAAATGACCCATCATGGGTTGATATGCCGCTAAACAAATCAATCAATCAATCATTTCTTGTCTGATGCCCATTAATTTCACTGGCAACCTAAAACAGAACTTAGAAAATACTAACAGTACACTCTGCTGTTTAATTCTACTTTTTGATCATTTCTTTGCTATCACATTGCTCCTCTTCCGGAGGGGGTGGACGTCTCATTCATCAAAACTTAACAGCTGTTTCCTATAACAAACCTTGCTTTTCCACATGTAAACCAAGCCGACTTATAATGAATGATAAAAACTCTCTGGCTCAGAAGGATGTCCATCTAGAATTGCTTGTTCAAGAAGACCCGCACTCTTCCCATCTATTGTGTGGGCTATTTCAGTTGAAAGCAAAATCAATACTTTTAATGTGATATTTTATTGCCATTGAAAAATAACCCTTGGACTAGGGTATGCAAATTTAATCACTCTTCAATCTCCTCACGCTTTCATTTGAAGGATGTGGAAAGCAACTGGTGACAAATGTCCGTTTGTACTAAGTGGTAAAGAATTTTTTTAAAAAAAACACTCGGCAGATCCTAGAACATTTATTAGTAAACTGAAGTTTTTATAAACACACAATGTAATGGCGAGATTGTATATGTATATATTCAAAACAACCACAAGCCACAAGAAAAGATTGAGTTGAAAAAAAAGATTTGTTTCTACAATGTGTTACATTCATTTTGATGTTATTTATGCCTTTAAAAAAGGCGGTAAGGAAGGAGTACCATGAGTGTTGTTAGCTCAGTTGGTGAGAGCAGAGCCTGCGTATAAGGCTGCTTCCAGGTGGATGCATGTTCGATCCCTGCACGCTGCTCATTTCTTTATTTATTTACAAGATTTGGGCTGCTCATTTCGCAACCGAGTAAAATTGGTGCTAAGCAAATATATGCTCTTACTAAAAATATCTTTATAATTATCACATTCTGTTGGCTATAATTGTCCTGATTCACTGATACTTCATATATTTATTTATTTATTTTATATATATATTTATATTATATATATTATGTGTGTGTGTGTGTGTTCTGACACCTGAACAAGTCTTTCAGGTTCCGACAGCTAAACAATAGTGACTTGACTTCAGACCAGGGTACAACTCAGTCGTTGTCACGACTTTGCAAAAAGATAAATATTCGTCTTGGGTTAAGCAATCTTCTGTTTCTGTTTCGGTCAGCGCTTCCAGCAGTCAGGGGGGGAGCTGGTGAACCCTCTAATTGTGGGTTATTTATGGGAAACAAGATTGTCTAGGTCGTTCTGATTGGTCTAAACGTTCTCACATGCAAAACATACTGGAGGGAAAAACACATGAATCTTCTGTGTTTTTGTGGCCCCGGTTCAATTCCCAGTGTGGAAACCATGCATATTTACACGTGTAACATAACATATAGTATATGCTTATCAGTACTAGACAGGAATCATACATTACGTTTCTGTTGGTTTAGCGATTCTCGAGTTGATTAAAGTTTTAAAACAAATTGAGAAAATGGTAACAGTTAAAATAAACCAGAAACTTGCAAAGCAAAATCAGGCTTATTCACAATGTCATAACTTTTCATCAGCTATATTCATGAATGCTGGCAGTGAGAAATGGTATTTTGTTAAGACTCATATTGGTGTTGATGGGTCAAAAAAAGTCCTTTTTTGAATAGCATAATCATGTTATTTGCATTGCTCTCCTAATACAGTAATGCCCAACTATGAAACAAATGGTTTTCAAGGGTATTTGGAGGACTACTGCTCACTGCAACTCATCCAATCCCTATAACTCCATATCAATTTTATGTAGACGGACCCCTAGTCCTAATACCAGCACATTGGACACAGTATAAAATTTGCATCGTTTTTTGAGGCAATGTTGCAAGAATGTCAGACAACCGCTGGACATCATGACTCACAATGTGGATCACCAGAGATCATATCCAAAATTGTGACCGGCAGAAAATAAGATGGCATGACGATCTAGACAGGTTCAGGAGACATTTGTGCTGTGACGCCTGCGATAGAGAGATCTGGCGAATCTTGGGAAAGGTCTATGTCCAACAATGGATGTTAACAGGCTGATGATGAAATGACTGTCTTGTATGCAGATATACAGTCTCGCCCATAAATAAGTAGACCCTTGGAATTTCAGTTTTTCTTCTTGGCCTCACAATAGTAAAGCTCAGTTTTACACACACATACATTATCGTCCATAAATGAGTACACCCCTATCACTATTATATAGAAATGTAATTGTCTTTTAAACCAAGCATAGAAGGATTTTATTATTTCTAGTGGAACATTACACAATCAAAACGGATATTATCAGGTATTATTTATGACCAAACTCTACAGCATTGAAACTGTTGCCAAAAATATGAATATGCTGCCGTCCAAAGATGAGTACAACGCTATGAAAAACTATTTGGAAACAGCTTCAATGCTTTAGAGTTTGGTCATAAATAATACCTGATAATATCCGTTTTGATTATGTAATGTTCCACTAGAAATAATAAAATCCTATGTTTGGTTTGACAATTAACTTTCTATTAAAAAGTGGTAGGGGTGTAATTATGTTTATGAATGTTACTGATACATATGGTAGTTTGTGCTCTGTCCGCTCAAACAATGTAGAGTATTATTTGGATAATTTTAATCTATTTGCAAAAGAAAATACTGTTGAATTTTTACCTGCCCCTCATAACTGTTAATATATCTCTCTTTTGACATTTGTACAAAAGATGTAGTCAATCCCATTCTCATTGACAGAGAGGTTGGGCATTATTTGAATTATTTCCGTTTTGCTTTCCCTCTGCCCTGCAATGCTTACTTGAAACCAATCCTGGATGATTTTGTTAGGAAGTTACTCTCTTCCTGTTTTTCTTGTTTACTCTTCAAGGATTGGACTTTGTGCATCTCTCAGACCCGTTACTGTTTTTTTTTACAAACAGCTGCATCATTAAAAGGATGTTGATAAAAATTCACTGCTTTGTGCATAGATATCTTTTTCTTGTTTCTTTTGTTTACCCTAAGCAAGGCCTTTCGGTCACTTTTCACATCAAAGGGTTAGTAAGAAGGGAGTTATTTATGCTACAGAATTAGGTCCAGTAACAAAACACCAAAAAAAAAAACCATGTTAAAATTGTAAAATTGGAAACACTAAAATATGACATTAAAATGAAGACTAAAATGGCTTATAAGAGTTAGAAACATTAAAAATGAAGAGCAATAACTTATTGCTCTTCATTTTTAATGTTTCTAACTCTTATAAGCCATTTGCATTACCTAATGTTAGTCTTTTTTTTAATTCTCTTATTGAATAAGAGAATTAAAAAAAAGACTAACATTAGGTAATGCAGTTGTTCACTCTGGATTTAAAAATGTCGAGATTGTACTCATCGGGAAAACATTAAGAAGGGAGTTTGTTCCACATAACAGATGTTTTTGAGAAGAAGCTATTTGCGTGGAACTTGCAGTGAATCTGTCCTAAGACGAGATTTGACTTAGCAGGACTTCAGGAATTACTCCGAAGGAAACAAGGGTCTGAATTGGTTGTCCAAAATGACTTTTGGAATCTATTTATGTAATGAACAGTATGACTTTTGTTTCTCTGTCCGTAATAATGGACTCTTCCATTTAAAGTTTACAATTTTGCTGATAACAATATCTCCCACTTGAAATAATGGACTCTTCCACTTAAATGAGTTCTGTCACTTTTTAAAAATAAAACCTTGCATGAAATTGATAAGGCGTATACATGTATTTACACTATTAACAGCATATATATATTCATCATCATCAGCCGTCATTAGTCCTTTCCCATCTCCCTCCATGACAACCTATCTTGTGCTAATCTCTGCCAAGTCTTACCGGCAAACTTTTCTATCTCGTCCCTCCATCTTGTGTCTGGCCGTTTCCTACTTCTTTTACTATCCCATGGATATATATATATATATATATATAAGGCTGTAATGCATTTGGTAAAAATATCTACCAGTGTTTCTGTGGAGTTCAAAAGAAAAAAGAAGTCTGTTTGTTTCTCTGTCCATAATAACGGACTCTTCCATTTAAAGTGTAAATTTTTCAAGATTCCCAATACATATATTTCGTCATTTCACGAAATATATGTATTGGAAATCTTGACATCATTTTTCTTTATTACTTTTTAAGCTCTGAATATTTCAATATTCATAGAGCACTCCATCGGTACCTAAATTAATACAGATTCCAAATACTCAGTCTATTATAACCCGGAGAAGTTAACTCTCAGGGAATCAATTGTACCAAAATACTGAAAATATATATATATTAGTGTTTCTCTTCTAAAAATAAAAAAAAATGATCTCAGAAATTCAAATATATCCATGTATTTTTTTTATGCTGATTAACTAGTTGGATATTTGTCAGTTTGCCATTGCTATTGTAAACACGAGTCTTAGTGACCACTCCTATCAATGAGACTGAGTCTTATAAAGTCTCTCACAGGGGTAAGTCACGTCTTTTAATCGGAAATAAAAATGGTATTACAATAGTTTAATACAAATAGAGCAAACACCTTGCTTTGATAAGACACCAGTTCATTGTTAATGGAATTGGGACAACCTTTCTCATCCATTCACTGAGTCAGGGCTAGTGGAAGGCGTGTAGCATATGTTGTAGAGGAGCCCTAAATAAGAAAATACACATGAATATTAAAACACATACATTTTTTACTTGCAGAGTAATTAAATGTTATCATTTGCTATACAGATTGTTTGACATTTCAGTAGTAATAGTATTGTTTTGATCAGCAGTGGCTTTGACTTCAGTTTCAAATACCTTTGTATTCATGTGTTGTATATGTATCACACAAAGCACACTTTCATTATTTACTGTTAAAATAATAATCCCAATTAAAAGCGATAATTGGCTAATATTGCTAATCTTAAACGCCCAGTCGTTCATAAAAATTGAAGGCAGTATAATACAGTAGTAATAGAACAAGTGCAGAATTACTGGATCAGAATTGATAGCTGGCAAGCATTTAGCATGGTGCACGTAGCATATGCAGTGGCTATGACTTCAGTTTCAAATACCCATGTATTTATGCATCATATATGTATCACATAGATACCGAACTCCCATTAAATAAAAGTTGAAGACAGTATTGCACTAAAGCAATCGAGCAAGTGCAGAATCACTGGTTCAGAATGGATAGCTTGCAAGCATTTAGCACGGGGCCCCTGAAAATGTGGGGCCTGTAGCATATGCTACTTTTGATACCTAGCTAATCCAGCACTGGACAGTTATAATCAAGATTGATTTCCTATGAAAAACTGCAAATAGAATATCTCATCTTAAAGCACAGCATTTGAACGGCTGAATTGGTAAAGTGTCCCGTCTCTTAGGAGACAACTCCCAATCTCCAGCCTGGTGATGAAGACCTGGTTTCTGTTGCATGCGTCAGCTTAGTGATCCTTGCAAGTTTGGTCGAGACCAGGACTTTATTCTTACGAGTTTTTATGACCACCCCCATTGGCAGGATGCAAATCCACCGAAGGGATACCTCCACCCATATTCCACAGCTTAGAGTGTACTTGAATTAGCTGCTGAGTGCACAGGGAAATTTGTTCTAATGAAGAGTTTTCCACACTCTTTGCTCATACCGGGAATCGAACCCTGGACCTTCTGCATGTGAGGCGCAGACGTGCTAACCATTACACAATCCGAGCAGACAAACTGAATTGACTTCTTTGGTATTTTATCCATTCTGATGGTTTCTCTTTGTCAAAATAATTTGGACTTCTATTCCTCAAAAGATACAAAACTGGAGCCAAATTTTGTATCATGATCTTTGTTCTATTTGATTTTTAAGAAAGCTAAAAACGCTCATTTTTGATGCAAAGAAACAGCTCTTTAATAATATAATTTCTGTGATTTCATGAAAATCACATTGGTATTTGCCAAAGATTTTATGGCACTTCTGATATACCAAGGTCCCACCTAAAAATTAAAAAAAAAAAAAGATTTGTAAAAATGACAAAGTATGTGCACAGTTACATTGTAAATCGAACCCTCCCTATAAAACCTTAAAAAATTAACGTTTTACAAAACTGACAGATTTCCTGAGGAAAGGAACGTCTTATGGATTGAAAACACAATAAATTGCTTGCAAAAGATTTTTTTTTCTATTTTTTGCAGGGCGGAACCTTTGTCTGTCAGAAGTGCTGATTTTACTCCACTAAATGTTTATTATCTTAACGGGAATAATCAGGTTACACTAAACACTCTAACTGTCCAATAGAGAAATTCATGATAAAACATAGGAGGCAGGATTAGATTACTTGTTGACATTGTTGAGAGGTGTTCTGTTTTCGCATCTTGGTAATTTTCAAAGCTATTTTCAATTCTGTGCAAATTTTTCATAATTTTAACCGCTCTCAGCTTATATATCTATCTAGCTATATAATGGTGTGGGATGTGTTCGGTTGGAGTTCGCAAGGACCATTAGTGAAACTGAAGTCTATTTTGATAGGTTTGACATATACAGGTCTTGATGCAGACCATTTTCACCCCTTTATGCTCAACATGTTGTGATGCTTTGTTACAGCAAGATAAAGCGACCTTTCATCTTGCGCAGGTGACACAAAGCTTGTTCCAGGAACACTTGGCTGACTTCCAGGTACTCCATTGGCCCTTGTGCTCGCCAGATTTGAACCCCATTGAACATCTATAGGTTCTGTTGCAGACCTCACTAAATTCCCTGCAGCCACACCCAACAAACACAACTCAGTTACGGACAGCCCTTAAAATGTGCCTGGATAGATATACCCACGCAACAACTCCAGTACCTCCTAGACTCCATGCCACGTTGTGTAGCTGTCGTTATTCCGGCGAAGGGCAGAGCTACATATTAACCCGTTATAGGGCACCTCTAACAATATTTTAGATATCAAAACAACCTTTTTTTATGTTAAACTA
>VCCN01006286.1:1980037-1993755 GCA_006491835.1 Architeuthis dux
ATATATATATATATATGAGAGAGAGAGATATTCTTTTCTAAAAAAAATCATCTCTTAGAAATCTAAATATATCAGTGAATTTTTTCATGGGTGATAACCAGTTGGTAAATAACATTGTTTTTTTTAGTCCATGCCAAATGAAAATATGCTTGGCTCTCTGTGATCCCAAACAGTGATCCAGAAAATAACCTCTATATTCTTCATAAATCTCCCTTTCCGTGCTGTAAGTTTCTTTGTGATTGTTCATGGCAAATCAATATTCACTCATTATGAACATTATTTATAGTTTTGCACAATTCAGAAAACAAATTTGAAGCTAAATACATTTTGCTTTGTATTTTTTGGTGTCTGTTAACTTTATAGTTTTCCAAAATCTAATTGATTTTAGTTTTCCACAAAATCATTCCATGCCAAGATTATATTGTGTAATGTTTTGTCTTTTCATCAAGGCATATTCTGGGATCTTAACCCTTACAAGACTCCTAGGACATATATATCTCGAGGTTTCTATGACTGCTGGGGTATATATGTTCTGTAGATCTCTTTTAGAAGTCTATTGGTACATTTTGATTCAGACATTAAACACCTTAATACGTTAGTCTTGAAAAGGGTTAAAAGATTTAAAATTGAAACGCAAAAGTATCTACAATAGTTGGACGGTTTTGTTTTATGTTTGCAATGCTTTTCACAATTTGTGAAGAAATGAAGAAACTTTGTGTCTGTCTGCTATTTTTGACCAGGAACTTCTGAGTATTTATTTTATGTGCATATTGTTTTTTTCTGTCTTTTTCCTTTCAATCTTTTCATGTTTGCCTTATGAGAAAAAAAAACAGTAAAAGTATTTGCTTGATACCTGTAACATAACGCTTCCTCAGTATTCACAGGTTTATTTAGACTGTTATCTTCCAGTTTGAAATTCTCTCTCGTGTCTTTGTAAGAAAGAATACTTTCCTCTGGAGTCACAGAAAAGACAAAACCCTTGTCATTGACTTTGGCTTTCCAAATAAAGTACGGCCAAGCCTCAATTAGTATAATTTTGATTTAGTACAAAAGATGCCATTTTTTTTTATTTAGTATGAGATTTAATATAATTTAATACAAATTCTTTTGATGCGCAAATATTAAAATCTGCACATCTCATGAGTTCCGATGGAATTTTGTTTTAATTAATAGTAATATACAAAAAAGGAAATATTTGTACTGTAAAAATACTTGTACTGTTATTGTATTGTAAAAATACTTGTACTGTAAAAAAGAAGAGACTATTATATTGGAGCAGGAATTTGATGTAATAGAAAGCTATTTTCATTGGGTTGGAACCAATTACGCACCATATTTTAAATGCTAACTTTGAATAATACAAATTAGTTCAAGGTTTTTATAGAATTAATTATTCATACTTATTGAGGCTTGGCAGGTTCAATACCAGCCTCTTGAGACAGGCATATCTCGAGAGGCTGGTATTGAACCTCTGCTTTCAGACTTGCTCGATTTCCAAATTTGACGCTGTTCCAATTCTTTTATTGGATAAGTCTCTGAGATAAAGCTTGGATTATCTCCCCTTGTGGCCAAATCTGGTGACCCTGAAGGGGAAAAAACAAATACTGAATGTTATAAACAGTAAAGATGAAGATAATAGTCTGAAACAAATCCGTGATACCTTGTAATTTTACATGTTGTTTACTCTTTGTCTCTCTAAGATTCTGTTATATTTGTCTTGCATGTTTTTTTTTTTTGTTTTTTTCTTTTATTTTCTTTCTTGTTATGGAATTAATTGTTGTCATTTTTCTTTCTTTCTTCTTGGGGAAAAACCATCTCTTTTCTTTTTCTTCCCCATCTTTGACTTTGTTTGAGGTAAGTTCATTTCCAGTTTGTCTCAGCCCAATAGTTGGCCAACATTCCAAACCTGAAGGTTTATGCACCAAACTGCACCCGTCTGCTGGAAACCTTCCACAATCCCAGGAACACCCAATCCACGGAATTGTCTGCGTGCAGAATCGGATTTACCTAAATTCTCTGCCTCAAGCTGCAGCTAGCAAGAAATCCCAATTGCTGAAGAAAAGATCTTCTATTTTATACCGTATTGCAAATATGCCATCCTTAAAACTTTCGGAATTTATTATCTACCTCTACAAACTCCCAGTAAGCAATGTTGATATTAAGAACAAAAGATAAGGACAATCACTTCAGAGTTTTCATCCATATTATAATCAAAACTACCCATCAAAAATGACAGCAATATTCAAGTAATTTTGCAATTGCATTATACTTGTAAAATAACAAAATCATTAGGTTGTTCTTCATTTTCTTAATCTGGTAGCTAAAAATGATTTAAGACATAAAATTATGGCAATTTATTTGTCTAGTTTAAAATAACAAAATTCCTTTCTACTACTTCATCAGAAGAGTCCACTACATAGAGATGGGCAAATTCCTCGCGACACCATTTTTTTGTATATAGAAAAATGTTACACACTCACAAAAATGTGTATGTGTGAGATATATATATATCACACACGTCGGTTACTCAACTAAAAAATGTTATGCCCCTAAAAATTGACAAATAACATTCTATTCACTGTTGAATATTAATGGAATTTTATTTATCAAGTTTAACATAAAATTCTATTTCATACTACATCATCAGAATAGTTCACTACATAAGGCTTGGCAATTTTCCCATCTCTATGTAGTGGACTCTTCTGGTTATGTGGAAGAGTGTTAGGCATATATATGTTAAAAATATATATGGAATCACATTGTTTTATATACTTGGATGTTTTTCATCAAGTATTGAAGACAGATTCTTCTATTATTCTAAAGATTATTAATGCTCTTTCTAGTGAGGTGTCTCTGTTCTGTATAAAAGAAGGTTTTAGGAAAAATCACTTTCATTTTTTCTTTCTTTCTTTTTCTGTTGGAAGAGTTCCTCATCCCTTGCATTTGTTTGATTAGTCAATAATTTAATCATTGATTGGTTGATAAAAAGCTTGTATGATTGTACAAAGAGGGAGTAGTTTGAAGGTAGCGGATCAAGAGCATACAACAAGTGCTGAGAAGATGGTGTGGCATTGTAATTAAGTTTCTCCTACTTACATCCTTACCTCTTGGCAGTGTTTTCAATCTCAACTGAATATTCTAAGATGTCGTGCATCAAAACAAATGCAGGTTAACGAACAAACAGAATAGGTATGCACTTGGATGCCCTTAAACATAGAAGATCCTCCTAAACTTGCTACAAAGATCTGCATTGTGAGCGTAATAATATTAGTCTACGTGCCCAAATGTACAATAGGAATAACATCAACAGGCCTGGCTGCTGCAGGGTCAAACTCTACTTTTATTCTGACTGAAGATGATCACTGTGACTTTAGTATTGTATATATAATAAATAAATTAGTAAATATATAAGACTTGTCAGTTTAGCTCAGTTGGTAAGAGAGCCACCTACCAATCACTTGGTTGTGACTTGAAATTTTTTTTTTCTGAAAGGTATTTTTGTATAGTAAGTTAAATCTTTCAAATATATTGTAACTTAGAGCTATTTTCTGAATGATATATATCTGCTTGTATAGCATTAGAGTTTTTATTATTAGACTGTGGCAGGGTTCCAGCCTAACTTTATTCACTACCGTCCCGAAGGAAATGTAAACTGTCCCAAAAAACAATCCTCACCAAATTTTTTAAATTCTTTAATTTAAAAAAAAAAAAAAAAAAAAAAAAAAAAATCACTTCTGTCACAGGGAAGATAGTTGTTCATCCCAAACACATTTTTACCGTCCCCGGGATGACGGTAATTTCGAGTCCTGGGCTGTGGGCAATATTCAGATGACCTGTATTTAGCCACCTACATGACAACTACTCTTCTCATTGTTTTCTGCCTACCTTCAGTTGAACAGAGCAACTAATTTGTTTTCGGTAGGACATCAAAAACAATCCGATTGGTTAAAAGCCAGCAAAGATAAGGATATTTGTACCTCCAATCACAGGTACTAATCATTAAACCTTTTAACATATCTGCTCAAGATCAATTGACTAATTCTTTTAGAGGTTGGTGAGGTACTATTTCTTTGGGCTTTCGACTGGGTGTCCTTGACAATGAATCATTCTTTTCTAATCTTTGCTCTACAGGTTCGGATGGTCAGAGTGTAGGCTATCAGATTCTAATCAGCTGTTTACCTTTCAGTTCTATTTTTAACGTTTTGTTTTGCTCTTCACCTATTTTTTTATCGTTCTGCCTCGCTCTTGGTATGTCTTTGTGTGTATGTCTGCCTGCATCTCTATAGTTCTTGTGACTTTACCTGGTTTTTCAGACTGCTCTCCCCCGAAGTGCTCTAGCATGTCCTCTGTTATCATGACCTATCTCCGCGTCAAACGCATGTCTCATAAGTTTCTGGTGTGCTCGCGACGCGGTCCCACTTATGCATTAGAGGATGAGGTACCATTTGACTCTGTGGACAACGAGGATGAGGATCTTGTCAGGACTGCTGCTACTACAACTACTACTACTACTACTGCTGCTGTTGCTGCTGCTGCCTCCAATACTGCTACTACTACTACTGCTGCTGTTGACCATCATCATACCCATCATCATCATCATCACCATTTGCATCACCACCACCACTTCTTCCATTCCTATGACTATTATGATTATGAACCTCTGCCTTCAACAGAAGGTAAATTGCCCCTTGACCTTTTTGATGATGATCATGACTATACTAACAATAGGAGAAATATATATATATATATATATATAATGATAGTATCCTTGAAAAAGTATTGATAAGTTTAGCTTAAATAAAATTGTTTGTTATAAACTTTATATAATTATATAACAAAAGTTAATTGCCCCATGACCTTTTTGATGAAGATCATGACTATACTAACAATAGGAGAAATATATATATAATGAAAGTTTCCTTGAAAAAGTATTGATAAGTTTAGCTTAAATAAAATTGCTTTTCATAAACTTTATATACTTATATAAAAAAAATTATCAAAGTATGACAATATACTATTCCATTAAGCCTGTCGCCCCATGAGGAGCAAAGCCATCGACAATTGTTGATGTTTCTGTAACGAACTGAATTTTCCAGTCTAGAGTTATTAACCCTATCTAACCTCGAGGAGAGGTCTTACGGCACCTGTTATTCCCAGCGGCTCACCCATCTAGGTAATAAATCGATGTTGGTTAACTTCGGTGATCTTACAAGAACTGGTGTGACCAATGCGGTTTGACCGTGCTACTCAATATATTACCTGACTTGAATCTCTCTCCTCGATATGTTTCTTAAACACTTTTTCAAAAATGCCTTACTAATCAGAAAATTGAATTATTCTTGTGTCCTCCTTAGAACACAAAGTGCCTGTGTAAAATCTAAGATTATTTCTGCTACATTAATGATTGCATAGTTGGGCTCATGCCTTTCCATCCTACCTTTGATTATTACCCCTTCAGTATAGTTAGGTGTAAGAATTATGAAATACTCCATATTTAGGTCATTATACATACATTTTATTCTTACAAATTTATGTATGTATAATATTAGATTGAAATGACAATTCAAAAGACCTTGTGTACAAATCAGATTTCTTAGTCATATACGGGTCATATTGCATACATGTGTAATATATATCTATTTGCATGCAGAATATGTGTGCGTGTGTGTGTGTGTATATATATATATATATATATATATATATATCATGTTTGGTTGAAAACGATGGACAAGGAACATCTTGTTAATCTTTTGTTAAATCTTTCTTGTTTCCACATTCTATGGATCCAAGCAGATGTTCCTTGTCTGTCGTCTTCAACCAGACATGAATTAATTAAGGATTGCTGGCCAAATATACATTATATATACAAACACACACCCACACGACTTTACCTCCCTGTTAGATAGTAACAGTATTTCTGCATGCATATGAGATAGCATAATTCTATCTAAGCCTTAAGCCATATAAAATAGATGATTAATTTTCTTTCAAGTGATTTTTGTGGAGAAAATCTCATGAAAGTCTTCAGCCTGTGAGCAAATGGAATCTCAATTCTTTTCATCAAATATTGTAGACTACAATCAACAGCATGTGTCATACACTTAAGCTAGCAGCACCAGTTAGTTCCCAAGCTATAATAATGAACATGTATATCTCTATGTATATGTATATATACAGTGAGTGAAAAAAGTATTCATTTTAAAATGTTCATTTTAACATCCTTATACAGCTTCAAAATTGACAGGATTTGGATCAAAGATTAAAAAATACAAAAATCAAAAAGGAATATTGAAACTAGTTTGAACATTGAAGAGTTATGTACAAAAATCAGAAATCTTTGAGTCAAATTCTGTCAATATTAAAGCTGTATAAGTGTGTTGAAATGTATAGGATACTTTTTGCACTCATTGTATATGTATGTTCACAACTGTCATACATTTTCATATGTTTGGGCCTTCTTTTTTTTTACATTTCTGTCAATGAGTAATAAATGCATATAGGGCACTTTCTTTTAACCCTTTCGAGACTCCTGGGACATATATATCCCATAGTTTCTATGACTGCTGGGATATATAGATGTTCTGTACCTCTCTTTAAAAATCTATTGGAACATTTTAATTCAGGCATTAGGCACCTTAACAGGTTAGTCTTGAAAGGGTTAACATTGCTGTTGTATATTCACTTCAAAAGTATATATTTTAGCTGGCTGTCTTTACACTTTTAGTCAAAATCTTTTCTCTTAGTTAGGATAAAACTGATATCCAAATAATTTCAGATTCCATTAGGGAGATGGTTAACATGAGATGTAGACAAATAAATTTGGATATATCCTTAATATGGTCTTATATTTTACTAAAATCTTATTTAAAGATATATTTATGTAGCATAATACAGTTTTGGAAAATTTTATAAAAATAATTTAAAAAAAAAAAAAATACCCTAGACAAACTGCAGTGGAGAGCAGCGATAGGCACGCATCGAAAGACGGATGATCCAGCACTCTTGCAACTCTGCACGACACCTGGTCGTCTCAGGGTTTCCCGTGCCATCAGACTCTGACTGTGCAAGCCAAGATTGTGCTGGTGGTTGTCTGTGCTACCCCTCCAGCACTGAAATCTCTTCTGCGTAGGTTTTCCAAAAATTGGTGCCTAGAGAGGGAGCAGAGGACGTCTTCGTTGATATTGACGGACTGCCTCAAGCAATTGTGAAACTTCTGTTTTGATGCTTTAATTCCTAACTGTCGTGCCATTCGTCTTTCAACATTAGCATCAGTAAACAAGCAGTCTGATACCATCTCTTGGTGTACCTCTACATGCCATAATGAAGCCACTTATGAATCTTAACATGACAATGGAATGAAAAGCTGGAGACTTAGCAGGGTGTTAGTCAGGAATTTGATTTCCCGTTTTCATAGGATTGGGAAGTTTTACGAGGTTCGCATTTTTGTATTTGAAAAAAAAAATCAAAGAATGGACAAAAAACTCACAAAATGGACAAAAATGACCAAAAAGACACTAAAAATGGTCAAAGTGATCAAAACAGAGCTCAGCTTAATTCGGAAATTGGAATTAGGTTTCTATTGGGAATTAGCTGTTAAACGACTAGTGAGAACGCTGGCTAACACTCTGCAGATTTGAAGTTAATAAATTTTTCAAAGACATTAAATTCCACCTTCACTCCTCAGTGACACGTTCTAACACTATGTCCTTAAGATGTCTATGGATTATCTTGTTCTAACCCAGAACTGTAGATGATTAGTATGTTAAAGCTGTAGTTGCATTTCTGGCATTTCTTTTATTAGCTGATTAGAATTTATTAGAAGGGACATTAATCTGTTATCAAACTTGTCTGTGAATTGGAACTGCTCTAAGAACAGGCTAGATTTTCAAACATAACCTGATATTCTTAGTTTCTGTCAGCAATTCATTCTAAGCAAACAAAAACTACAAATCCTAGGATTTCATGAAATTACTGAAAATGTTCAGGGATTTCACAAAATCCCTAGTTTCACAATCTTACTGTAACATCCACAATTAACTTCTACATCAAGAGGTGATATGATGCCCCTAGAAAGAATTATTGTCAAGTTGCTTGAAGCTATAGCCGACCTAAATCTGAACTCATTGATTTTGGTAAATTGAATGCCTGGAAATCAGGTGCTGCCCCAAATTCATACTCTATATCCCAGACTATAAGAAATGGGTTACAAGAATATTTGGAGGACTACCGCTCACTGCAACTCCTCCCAAGCCCCATAACCGTCTGTATAGAGCTCTAGTCATAATATAATATATCTGTGTCCAGTATAATATTTGCATTAAAACAAATTAGATTACTGTCTTATATACAGGCTTGCATGGTATTTCTGTCCAAAATGTTATGTACATTGATAAAGTAACCTCAAGGAGGTGAAGATATCCCATGATTATGGCAAAAATCGTTACCAAAAAATAAAACTTTGAATGGTTAGTGGATAGGTTTGTTACAGTGGGTAGTCTTGTTACATACAGTTACTAGAAAGAACTTATCATTACTAATGTTTATTCTGTTTTGAAATAAGTTGTTTCATTGCTTTAGAAACAAGATTCAGTATATCACCTAAATGAGTACACTCCTACCACTTTTTTATAGAAAGTTCATTTTCTAAACCAAACATAGCAGGATTTTATTATTTCTAGTGGAACATTACACAATCCAAACGGATATTATCAGGTATTATTTATGACCAAACTCTGTTACCAAAAATATGAATATGTTGCCATCCAAAAATGAGTACACCCTATGAAATAATATTTTTGGCAACAGTTTCAATGCTGATGAGTTTGGTCATAAATAATACCTGATAATATCCGTTTTGAATGTTCCAGAAATTAACTTTCTATAAAAAAAACCCTGGTAGGGGTGTACTACTTATGGACGACACTGTATACAGGAAATGACTCCTAAGTGCCAGAAAGCCATATCCTTGTTCTTAAAAACTATTGTAGAAAAGGTTTTTGACTTTTCATCGATGATTTTAGGAAAATCGATTTGCACCCGAGCCTAAACCCTGCCTCTTCCCTCCCCATGTCTTCTCGTCTCTGTCTCACCTTGTATCATCATCCTTACTATGGCCGTAGAAGCTCTGCACTAAGCTCTTAGTAAAAGTGGTCACACATTTTAAAACCAAATCCTCTGAATCACATCAACACCTTTTTTTTTCCATTCATTTCACATAAGGCAAGAAATGGATTTAGCAGCAGTAGCAACAACAACAACAGCAGCAGCATCTGCGGCAACAACAGCAGTTATTATTATACTTGAAGTACCTTGGATCCCTCCCCCACCTACCATGTCAAAAAAAAAAAAATTGCAAAGATCAAAACTAAATCCAACCAATGAGAAAGATGTGTAGATTTCATTTTTCTAGATGAGAAACTTCATATATGTATTTGTGTGTGTGTAATATACAATGGATTCTGCTTAAGCATCACACATTGGGACCACAAATGTTGGTCCCTATAAGAAGTCATTCCTCTTAAGTGGATTTGCAAGAAGGTTTGTGATTATTACATACCTTATATTCTGTTCTTGCACAATTGGTCTTGTAACCAATATTCCATTTGACCTGAATCCACTGTATATGATAAGGCAAACAGAGAATGAGTTTGTTAAAAGATCAAATAATCATTTTCACAGTTTATTGTTTATCGATGTATTTATTTATTAGAATGAAATAAGCCGTTGCGTATCTGTGAGATAGATTTCATAGATATGTATACCTTGTTAGTTTGGTCCTGATTTCAAATCACAGTAGGGAAATGTTAATTTTATAGATGTATTTATTTATTATAAACCCTTGCGTATTTCTAGCACAATTTTTTGTAGATATGTATGACTTGTTGATTTAGCTCAGTAGGTAAGAGACCCGCCTACCAATCAGGGGAATGTTAATTTTTCTACTCTAAATTTGGTGTGGTGTATTCGGAAAAATATGCTCTATAGCTGCTCAACGCCATGACGGGCCGCTCGAGACCAGCTGGCTTTTCCAGTGTGTGTCGATGGCAGTCGTCTGTGGCAATACGTTCTCCATAATGGAACAGTTGTCCGTTAAATTTTTTTATTCAACGGTCGTATTATAAAATTTAAATATGTGAACGCCGACTATGCATTGTTCAACGATTTTTAGTGAATGCCAACGATATCTTGAAAGTCATATGAATCATCTTTCGAACGCCTTTCTATTTGGATTTAAAATAATCATTAATACAGGTATCTCCTGATATAGAGCGGAATACAATAAAAGGCGGTTGATTGGTAGACCCCAATATTTTCACCAATACGTACTATCACCCACTCATCCAGAAAACCATGAATAAGAACAGAATTGCATCAAAAGACTTATTTTATATTTTAGTCATATTAACTTTCTTCTATTTGCAATCAATTAGCATGCTGTTTTAGACATAATTTCTTTGATTTTGTGATGAAAACACCACCTTTGATCACCGTTGAACTTGTAATTGACTTTTGATCATCCGCGGTTCAGTTATAACGTGGTTGTCTTTCCTGGACCCGAACACCTGTGTTATGGGACTAATGTATTGGGACACATTCCATGTATGTATGTGTTTCATGTACCTCTGTATGTATATGTGTGTATATCTGTACACATTTCTTACATTTATAATAAGGCTTAATTTCTGTTGTAAATAACTTTGTTTTTTGCTGATGTAGTTATTATAACCTTAATGGTAGATTTGATTAGACAATGTGGAAAAGAAAGATTGAGAAAAACATGTTACATCTCAAACATGTTTATTATCATGAAGATAAATCTTTATGCATTTCGTCGTTGTGAATGACATCATCAGAAGAGATTTGAACATAGCAGTCGTGCAACCATCCATGCTGTGTAGTGTGAATGGCCTTAATATCGGCCTCGACATACCTGACTAGATTCGGATTATCATCAACCAAGAAAAGAAAATATATCAGGCGGCTCCAAGATCAGGCAGAGGCAGCATCTGCATCGATCTGGCACTCCATGCTGTGACGGAGAACCAACAAAGCCTGGTGGTATTGTATGGTACTGCGGGGGTGCCTTGGGTCTCAACCCTAGGGTCATCATCTGATGAAGGCTTTGTTGGTGGCACTGCTGCTGTTTTCGCAGCAGTAGTTGCATAAATGTATGCATCTCCTTCTGTTACTCAAGTAACTGATATATCCTGTAGCAGTGATGTCAAGGGAAGAAATTGACTCTGATCTCAGCTTCATCTTGTAATCCTGACTTTCAGCTGTTCTGGCACTGAGACTTAAAGATAGCAATTCTCTTTCTGATCTTCTATGAAGGTTTCTTTTTGTTCTTGGAGATCACTTGCTCACTTTCAATGTACATGAAGTCTTTCAGCACAGTCAAGCATACATACCCATTCCTAAATACAAACTTGGAATGAATATTATTTAAATATATTATGTGGTGCTTTTGTTCTTCCAAGAGTTGTTAGGACTATTCAACTCTTCTTTCTGTTTTTCGGCCCATCCATTATACAGCCTTCTTCACATGTACAATCCATAAGAGGAGATTCTCTCCTACAGAAAAAGGTGTCAAACAGGAAAAGAAATGATGGCTAATATATCAACTGACTCTAATCCATTCCCATCAACTAGAGCCATACCAATGATACCACTCAGAGACTGTTTGCTGAGAATGGTATCATCTGTGTGGCTCAAGTTGCTGGGATTGAGTTGAGCCGGTCATTATATTAACCACCCATTTTCTTTCTGTTTGCCACCTTTTTCTCTCTTTCCTTACAGATAGTACACCTTAAGAAGGCTGTAGAATGGATTGGCTGAAACATGGTAACATAAGCAGCACAAAGAATTTATCCCCAAAATACAATCACCTGCTTAATAGTCGGCAAAAGAACAGTCTTGTTCAATAGACAATGATTATTGGCTTAATATTGACATGGGCCCTATTGATATGGAGATACAAATTCTATTGTCAAAGTCTGGAGATGACTTTGTTTTTCTACCATAACAAGAACAACCCTCACCAAATTAACCTACCCATACTGTGATTTGAAACCATGAACAACTGAGCTAAATTGACAAGTCTTACATATCTACAAAATTTATCTTGCCGATATACAAGGGCTTATTTCATTCTAATAAATAAATACATTTATAGCAAAATATATATATTTTTATATCTATTGTATCTACAATACAGAAGTTGCAGTAATCATCTTCAGTCGGAATAGAAGTAGGAGTGGAGTTTGACCCTGCAGCAGCAGCCAAATCTTTATCATGAATCTGGTTTTGACATTGAAACAACACATTTCATCTTTACTAACAACTTGAGCAGTGTCTGTTCCAAAGGTGCATGTTTGGAAGGGGCCAGACTTTATGGTGTGTGGAGCAGCCTGCCATACTTGTCATACAAAACTATGGCTTCAAAGTATTTCGGTTACTTCTGTTCAGTTTTGCCAATTTAGATATTTTATATCTAAATTTTGATCTATAATGTGAGATAAAAGATCTATAATCTCTAATTTATTTTATTAGTTCTTGAGAACCGCTGGTCCAAAAGATTTCAAACTCAACACTGCACTGCCTTGTGTTCTGACTAATATATCTGGTGAATGTCAACTTCGTACAATGGCCAGTTGTTGAGTAATCACAATGCATACACATAGAGATATTTCTTCAATTGTATTACTAACAATTTTTTACCAATACTTGTTCTCTTTATTACTAACAGTAAGAAGTGTTCATCATTTTTTCTTTCTTTCTTCTTTTTAATAATTCTGGTCGATGTTTCATACCTAGGATCAAGGTGTTATATCTTTTCTTGTCTGTTCTAGGAAAAGTTGTCATCTTTAGTCACGGACCTTGAAATATATTGATAAAAAATGTTTTGTCAAAGTTCAAACACTTCTATGTTTGTGTTCTGTGACTGACAGATGTACATTTATTTTATTTTATTTATATATGTATTTCTTTTCAAATGCATATAAAATCTTGCCATAAAAAAAGCATTGATATTTGTTAAAATGTATTCCCAGAATTCACGTCCTATAACTAAAATTAATTTGATTAAAAAGAATCTGGACTCTTGAACCAAATCGAACCAAAATGTATTTATACAGGCAACAACAGACTGGAATCATTTCAGAAAACCTGCTCTCTTCTTCCTACTGGACTTTGTAGAAATATATATATATATACCGGCTTCACAGTCAATACCATTATTTTCAATCCTATATCATTTTCTCAATCTGCACAAAAATCAATGAACTTCCTCTTCTAAGCTACAAGATTGTCTGCAAACAATTACTTCTAATAAGGCCTGATGGAAACCCATCTCTCTGTCACTTCTATTCAATTTATTTTACTTACACACAATAAATATACATAAGAATACTCGTACTGTTTGCAAAATAAATATCCTTATGATCAACATAGTCGCTATCCTGTGAATACAGCTGGATATGTTAATTATCAACCAATATTACAACTACTATTAATACTCCTTTTTTTTATTCGCTAATGCAGTCCTTGCTTGTACTGCTATTTACCAATGGGTTTTACTGCCACTGCAACCACCGTGAAGTACAATTATCCGACTTGCAGCTCTTTCTCTGGTTTCTGTGCTTTCAATCCCTTTGATCCATACAGCTAATGCAAGACACCAACGACCAACATCTCTTGTAGCTACTGTAGTTGTGTGTGTG
>VCCN01006286.1:1996394-2007116 GCA_006491835.1 Architeuthis dux
CTATCTATCTCCTCTCTGGCTATCTTCTTTTAGTTTTAGCACCCTCTTCTCTCTAGCCTCAGTTTTCCTGATCATTCCCTCTCTCATCTCTCTCTTATGTGCCCTCTCCCCCTCTTGTTTTTAATCTCTCTCCCTCTATCTTTCTTTCTTCTCGCCCTGCCATACAGTTAACACACAGAACACACACACCTCCACCTCCAATTACTATGACAATCCTCCTGCTTCTCTCCTTTCAGAAGCAATATTGTCGTTGTTTGCACAGGTTGTTGCTGTAGTCAACATATTTCTCTTATGTTTATTAACTTGTATATTTCAGTTTTAATTTTTACTGATTGCTTTTTTAAATAAATTTACTTTTATAAAAAGCTGTACTTTGATTTGTATATAAATTCTATTTTGTACATTTGTATTGTTCATGTGGTTTTAAAAAGATGGCATGCCATTTGTAGACTTTGATAATAATGATGTATATTCATGTTTTGCTAAATGTTTGTTATTATGTTTATTATCCCTTTAAGTACAACCTCAACATGCATTGGATTAATAAATAATCAACCAAGGGCAGAAGTCATTCTTGAAACTAAACTGCTATAAAGGTTTCTCCATGATTGTTGGAAATCAAGTTAAAGAAACCCAACAAAGTTTTTAAGACAAGAGCAGCAAAGTGCTGTATTTGATGGCATATAAGACTACCCCATCTTTTTCTCCCAAAATGGCTCAAACGTAACCTTCATTGTCCTGCCCCACATTTAAAAATAGCTAGATTTAGCTCCAAAATAGCTAAATTGATTGCAGCTCATTTATAACCGTGTTGACATTCTTGGACCCCAACACCTGCGTTATAACGGGGGAGGCCTCTGACCAATCCAAACTCATGATGTTTGCTTTCAAACAATGACTCATTCTTTCTTTCCTGATCTCTGTCCTGAAATCAGATCAGAGTACAGGCTTCCCCCTGTTATAACGTGATTGTCCTGCCCCACGTTGACCAGAACTTGAGGAGTTTAAGACCTGGGTTATATGTGAGAAGAAATGCTTTTTTCTTTCTTAATATTCCCTGCTGAAAGGGGGGGGGGGTCTTATATGCCCACAAATATGGAAATCCTCTTCATATTCTCTGATAGCTCCTTATGTTGTTGATAAAGCAATCATCTTTTCAGATGATCTACAGAGGATGAATATCCAATACGCTAGGGGGAGGTGAATAAAGAAATTTGCGGCCTTTTGGCTAAGATCAAAGTGTAGTATCTGTTCTTCAAAACCACCATGGCCTCGAAGTTCAGACACTAAATGACCCACCAAGGGTCGATGTGCCGTTAAACAAAACAATCAAATCCAATATGCCAGACTTGAATTGAATTTGAGAATGCATTACTAATCCAACCTACTAATATAAATCTGATCAGACAGACCCGCATGGGCCAGAAGTCTGTCACACATCACTGTTTTTTTTTGGGGGGTGGGGTGCTGCTTGAAAACACATTAGTATCCAAACAGCATTTTGTGATTGTTGCTCATTGTCTTTGCTTGCAAACAATGACTCATTCTTTCTTGATCTCTGTCCAGAAATCAGAGTACAGACTACCCTGTTATAACATGATTCGCTTTATAACCTGGGTGGATGGTGGATCCCAAAATATTAATCTAGCTTTAAAAATAGCTAGTTTTAGCTCCAAAATAGCTAAATTGATCGCAGCTCATTAATAACCGTGTTGTATTCTTGAACCCCAACACCTGCGACATAACGGGGGAAGGCCTCTGACCAATTCAAACTCATGATAAAATGCAAACCTGCTTGCTCTGTCTTATTTGCTTCAAAATCCTTGAATGCCCTGTTATTGTTTGAGAAGGGTTGCATCAACACCATGTCAGCGGACAATCACTGGTGTGATGCTGCTGCAGTTTCTGTGGTGAAATGGCGTAAAGCGAAGAAGCAATTATCATTCATTTATATGGGAACAATTTCTGAGTGTTCTCAGACCCAAAAACAAGGTGATGATGTTAAAAATTGGTGTCAAGTGAACTTTCAAAAAGTGGGTGATACCTTTATACAATGTCCCCTCTGATTTTTTTGTAGACAGTGGGTTGCAAAATCTTATGTTGTGCAAATCTTTTTCCTGTGATAAAAGTATGTGCACACTTTTGAATTCAACACAAGGAATCAATATTTTTTAAACAAAAGCTCAGTAAGCTATCTACAGAATTTGAAATCTTTTGTGCACACATTAATTTCCTTTGTGCACTGGTTGCAAAAACTATTTCTGTATACCATAAGATAAGAATGGCTAAATGTATCTTTGTTGGTCTGTGAAATGGCTTGAATCCTGCTACTTCATAGCAATCCAATTTATTTCAAGTACAGATGTACATAATTGAAATGATCAGACATCTATGAATGATTACTTGTTCAAGGAGTGGGGGTGTTGGTAGCATCTTATTCCTTTCCAAATTTCACTTAATTAACTCTTAATGTCATACACCACTGGAAACTGCTCTTGAGGTCTTCTGTAGTGGAAACCATGTTCGGTTACACATATTTATTTAAAAACTTATTTATTTAAAAACTCTACCCAAATTTGAAAGGGAGGTAACTTTGACCGGTAGTTACACCCCTTATTTTAACATCTAAATTTTCTTTTATGAAACTAAGAGTTAAAAAGGAAATGTTTTGTATTATTTTCATAATTTTCCAACCATATACCAGAATACTATAGCGTTTGTTTCTAAATCCTGATTACAGGTACAGATGTGATTGTGGAAGGTGAGATTCTAAAGCTTGGAGGTCCATTCTTGAATTCCTGGCAGAAGAGACACTTACGACTCTATCCGAATCGCTTAGAGTTCTACCAGAAAAACCGCGATGGTGGCATCCAGAAGAACAAGGTGGAGGTACGTATATCTTGTAAATTATTTTTAAACGGCTCTGCAGATACTTCACAGTTCCCACTCATCCGCGCAGTCGTGACTGATAATGGCAACAGCAGCAACCCTGGAAAGACTCATCCTTCTTTCTCTCTCAGAATAATTCCAAACTAGCTGGACCTGTGGAAATTCCACGGGTGTTGACAACTAAAATTATCTCATGCCTCTGCTCGTCTCTCACCCTATGCCTGTATTTTCTCATTCTCCCTTATCCCTTCCAATCTTTGTTGCTAGTCCACGATTGTATGACATTTAGATAAAAACATGGATTGGTTTCAATGTGAAAAATTCCCTCTCCCCCAGTAAACTACCTAACTAAATCTTTGGGTAATGCAAATCTTCATAAAACTCAGGACCTGAAATACATTGTAACTAGATTATAAAATGACTTGTTTAAAACACAAATACTTTTTTCGACTGACCGTAAAAAGTTTGCACGTGATCATTGTATCTCCACAAGTCAAATACAAGATATGATGTAAAACAACAAAAAAGAGGTCATGTCCTTACTGAACAAGATCTACAAGTAAAGACACTCTACAAAGCAACCAATAAAGAAATTGGCTCATGATTCTTGAGTGACTATTCCCAAGTAAGCCATTGGTTATGTTAGCCGTCTTGTATCCAACAGTTTTTACAATTTATGAGTAACATCCTGGTATTTTTCCCCACTTTTTCAAATAAATCATGTTCTCTGTTAAAATAGCTACAGCAGTTACTATGTCTACTTCTATTACTATTCTCAATACTATTACTACCACTAGTACTGCTACAATAGTAACTACCACTACTTTTACTGCAAGCAACAGTCTGTAGTAAAGAGTTAGCTGTTACTTTTTGAAATGCCAGTGCATTATAGTACTAATATTTCTACTTTGTCAATCTCCAGTCCAAGTCTGGAGTTGACTTTGTTTTTCTACCATAACAAGAACAATCCTCACCAAATTTAGGGGAGTAAACTCTTCAGTTTGTCTGTCCCGTCATGTAAAATGAACATTCTCCTGCCATGATTTGAAATCATGACCAAGTGATTGGTAGCCAGCTCTCTTACCGACTGAGCCAAAATGACAAGTCTTAGATATCTACGAAAATTTACCTTACAGATACGCAAGGGCTTATTTCATTCTAATAAATAAATACATTTATACTAAAAAGTATATATTTTTATAATTTTGTATTATATATACAATACAAATGTTGCAGTAATTATCTTCTGTCGGAGTAGGGGTGGAGTTTGATGCCGCAGCAGCCAGGCTTGTCTTGTAATCAAATGTGGAGATGTTTTTGTTAGAGAAACATTGACTATTTTTACATGGTATAGTATGAACTGACACACAAAGAAATTCCTGACTGCTATTTTTGTGATTCTTTAGTAATGTCTTACTATGAGATAATGTAACAATATCAAGTCTAGACGCAGAGGTGGTGCAGGTGGCCTAACGGTTAATAGCACAGAGAATGGAATTGGCAAACCTGAGTTCAAACTCAGGCTTGGGCAGTTTACGATCACTTTGCACTAATGCCCTTGGGGATGGCATGAATCCACCCCACCCACCCCTTGCTTTGAGTAAATAGCAAGGCAGTTGTAACCTTTTAGCTTTGTAAAGCAGTCCATTTGGGGCGTCGAGCGAGCATCCCTGCCCAGTAAAATTCCACAATTGCTACAAACAATTATTGGATCTCTATGGATTGTTTGAGAAATGGAGACAAATCATTGTCTCATCTGTCACACAACACGGGGAGCAACTGAGCTGAGCTAGAAAGAAGATATCGGTCTATGGTGACAACACAAATGAATTTGTGATTATAGATTCAAGAGTCACTTGAGCCATTTTGTTTGGCATCATTCAATTCTGGTCCGACTAGTGAGATAACACAGGGATCGTTTGGTGATAGCATTTCCGTCTATACCTTTCGTCTATTGCCCTTTCATCTCCTTCTTTCTTGGCACTTCCTCTTTTTTTATTTCATTCTAAACAATAAAACATAATTAGAATTTTCAAATAATCAAGTCGTCATTATACACTGATCTCCAGGCATCTTAACCAACACTTTTATACACTAGGCCATATAAGGCCTAGTGTATAAAAGTGTTGGTTAAGATGCCTGGAGATTGTGAGTTCAATCCCTGGGTCAGGTAGTGCAACAAAGTTATATATTCTGGTTTAGTGAAGAGACAGACAAGTGACATCGCAAGGACGAATTAAATAGTAAGAATTAATTGATACAAGATATCCTCTGGCATGGACAGCGGAATGAGAACAATCTATCCTGTGGATTGAATAAACAGTTTGGTTCAAAATTCCCAGAAAGTTACCAACTACAATAGACACCTGAAGAAGGCTGGAGAGTACAATGGCCAAAACATTGACTTTAACAACCCAGATGATGTCAATAGCCTGAGTAAATCAGTGTACAATAATAATTCCTCATCTCAGAAATTCTGACAAATATCAAGTTATCCATGAATATTTTATAGTGATAATAATTTTCTTGAAATTAATATTTTGTTTGGCTTTTTTTATTGCATTAACTTAAAATATTAAGTATATTTTGTATTTCTTGAGTTAAGTTTTAGCATGATTTTTAAAGTTTCAGTTTGTATTAGACACGAATGCAATTACATGAGAAGTAAAAACAATCTTCCCAATGAATGAGAACTTTGGTTGGAGTCAATATATATTTTGATTTGCTGAAATAGAGATTGAGCCAATCAAATCATTGATTTGGGTTGTTTCCCAAGAGAAACTTTGCTGAATGCACACAATCATCTTGTAGCAAAGATGTTTAAGATTTGCTTATTATATGTGTATCTCATGCAGGACAATATTAGGTTAGTAATGTCAACCTATAGATCTTGGTTATAAAGAAAGATTGGAGTCTTTGGTTTAACAATTTTGCTAGAGAAAAATGAGGGTAGATTTAATTAAGACATTCAAAATAAATAATGGGATTTCTAAATATGGTCACCATTCTTTAATATCTCTCCCCGAACTGGAAATCTATTGACAAGACAGATTGCAAAAACTAAATCTACTAAACAATTAGATTTCCTTTCTAATATATTTTTGGAATAAGTTGTCTAGTCATCTTAAAGATAGCAATAATGTACATAGTTTTTAAAATAATTTAGATCAGTGTAGAAATTGGAGAAAGCATGAGATTACAGTGACATTTTGGGGATCTGTCAGATGAGATTTTCAAGAGAGTTTGATCTATAAATTGTGTTAAATTGTAGATGTTTGTATTTATGTATATTTGATTGTTTTTATGAATTTTGTATTTGTTTTGAAGTTGATGTGTAAATATTGTGTATAGTTGGAGATGCCCAAAGAGGCATGATAAAATAATAATATAGTGTCCTACTGCGGTTTAAAGTTTCTGTTCTGATTGCCTTTTATTATTTAGTTTGAGAATTTACATTCAAACATTTGGTGTCCAAGATCTTTTTTAAGATTAGACTTAAACATGTTTATGTTTGGAGAAGAGACTGTGGCATCTGATAGCTTGTTCCAGATAGGAGTGGATCTGTCCGAGAACAAGTATTTTTTGACCCGGGTGGCTGTTTGAATTTGTAGCTTCTTGCTTTGACCTCTGATTGCACCGTATAGGGATGGCTGTAGCACGATTTTATCAGGACAGATGCTGCGCTTGTATTCTTGGTAAAGTCTCTTTCTATCTCTGCTGGGCTAGACATAACAAGTGCCTTACTTTGAGTCAATTATTTATTAGCTTGCCACAAAAAATATATATGCATAGATTGATACAGATGGTGGTTTCAGATAAAAAATGTTGGATCATGTTTATATCAGGCACCCTAAAAATTGTTGACTCAAAAAGGGACACATTTTGCCTTGACACTGGATGTTTGAAGTTACTTACATTCAATAAAAACATTTTTTTTTTTTTTTTTTTTTTTTTTAAACTAACAAATTTTTTAAGATTCTCCCGCAAAAATAAAATGTATTTTTTGTGCTTTCAATCCAACCTTCTTTTTCTATTTTCTATTATGCTAAGATGACAGTTACTGAATGACTTTAAAATTTAAACTCTAATAATCGCTATAAAAGCCAAAACCTAGTTTTATGAAAAATAGTTGGACTGAAAACACAGACTTTTTATTTTTCCTGGAGAAAGTATCTTAGTAACTTCGAAAATTTGTTAGTTTTAAAAAAAAACCTATTTATCGAATGTAAGTAACTTCGAACAAATCCGGTGTTGAAGCAAAATGTGTCCCTTTTTGATTTGACAATTTTCAGGGTGCCTGATGTAAACTTGATCCAAAATGTTTTGCTCCAAAAGATTTACAATGTTCAATTCACCATTGAATAATTGTGGCATTTATTTATCAAGTTTAACATGACATAAAATTCTATTTTTACTACATCACCAGAACATAAATTCTATTTTTACTATGTCATCATGTGGTGACATAAAAAGTGTGACAGAAAACAAATAAATAAATATGCATTGCGTTTTATTATCTGTAGAGATTTGTTAGTTGCCAGAGAACATTATACTCCGAACTTGAGTCTATTTTTCTTAGAAATTTTCACATAATCTGTATAAAGTTTGTGTAAAAAAAAAAAAAAAGCCTTGTCATTCCTAAGTATGTTTTTCTCTCTTTCAGCTCATCACAATGTACGATATCAAAGAAGTGTGTCACGATTTCCAGAAATTGAACAAAGCAGATAATTGCATTGTGATGATTTTGAAGAATGAAACTAAACTGGTGATAACCTCACAGGTTTGTGCTTTTCACAATTCTACTTTTTAACTTTTATATTATTTGAAGTTCACAGGTTGAGGGTCATGGTAAAATACAAGAAGCAATAGAAAGCAAAGCAAAGATGTCATTTTGTAACAACATTGCCGACCACGAGATCAAACCGGGGACCTTTGCCCAACCACAGCCAAAGAGACTTTGTGTCTGCACTGTTGGAACATCCAGGACATAAATTCTAATCTCATTTTTTGCTGCGGAAGCCACTGCGCATACAGGAACTTAAATCATTTTAGAGTGTGATATAAGTCGCTGATTATGAGGAGTGGGGATATTTTTCATTTTTTGACTGTGGTCAGAGAACGTTGTGAATAATTGTGATTCGAGAGAAGTTTGTTTTTGACTTTTCTGTCATTGAGAATTTTTCTTTTTCCGGTGTCGTGCTGGGAGAAGTTCTCTCCGAAGAGGTGTCGTGTGATAGACACTGAGGCTTTGTGCCTTTTGGTTCTCCTGTATTGAAGAGGTTTTGTGCCTTTTGGTTCTCCTGTATTGAAGAGACCTTGTGCCCTGCGGTTCTCCCTATTGAAGAGACCTTGTGCCCTGCGGTCCTCTCTATTGAAGAGACCTTGTGCCCTGCGGTCCTCTCTATTGAAGAGACCTTGTGCCCTGCGGTCCTCTCTATTGAAGAGACCTTGTGCCCTGCGGTCCTCTCTATTGAAGAGACCTTGTGCCCTGCGGTCCTCTCTATTGAAGAGACCTTGTGCCCTGCGGTCCTCGCGTTTTGAAGAGATCTTTTTCCTTCACATTTATTGCCAATAACAATCGCTCTGATTAATGAATGACCCTAAACTGAACCCTAAATTAATCTCCCCAAACATCTCTATAGAAGTTTTTAAAATCCCATTCCCTTTGCTTCCTGTGGCTTGTTGTATTTTACAGGGACCAACAGGTTGAGACTTGTAGTTTCTCTAATTGCTTTTCATGATTTATAGATACAATTGTGGAGGCACTCTAAAATATATCTTAGTCACTCGGCTAAGTTAAGGCCCTTTTTGTCTTACAATAACTTTTTTTTTTAACTTTATTTTCAAGAATTCCAAGTTTTGTAAGTAAATACTTGACAGGAAATCCTTGTTTTAAAAATAGTCCCCTAGATTCATAGTCACACGGAGAAGCAGAAGAGTGTAGGTAACAATTTACACTTTTCTAGTTTTGAGAAGGGTCATTAATATTAAAATGGTTCTTCAGACCATTGAACTCCTTGTTTGTTGTGTTGTAAACACGACATTTCAGCTGATCCATTTACACCTGAAGAAGGCCGAAGAATGGATCAGCTGAAATGTTGTGTTTACAATACAAATAACAAGGAGTTCAATTGTCCGAAGACCCATTTGAATTTACACTTTGTTTAGCTGGATATTCACTGAATGCATAATATCTGTTACATTTCAAATATATTAATTTTAACATCCTTATACAGTTTCAAAATTGACTGAATTTGGACCAAAGATTAAAAAAATACAAAAATTTAAAAAATATTGAACATTGAAAAGTTATGTATAAAATCAAATCTTTGGCTCACATTCTGTCAATTTTGAAGCTATATAAGAATGTTAAAATGAACTTTTTGAAATGTATCGGATGTTTTTCGCACTCACTGTATATGACTTCTCTTCCACAAGAAAAACCAGGAAGACTGGGATTGTCAGTAAGGTAAAGCATCCCGTCTCTTAAGAGGCAACTCCCAATGGAGCCTGGTGACAAAGACCTGGTTTCTGTTGCATGTGTCAGCTTAGTGATCCTTGCAAGTTTCAAGTCTGCTCAAGACACGGACTTTATTCCTACAAGTTTTTATGTCCACTCCCTTGGCAGGATATCTCCACCCTGATCACACAGTTTAGAGTGTACTCAATTAGCTGCTGAGTACACAGGGAAATTTGTCCTATGAAGATTTTTCCACACTCTTCACTCATACCGGGAATCGAACCCAGGACCTTTTGTGTGTGAGGCAGACATGCTAACCATTACACCATCCGAGCGGACAGGATTGTCAGGGAGTAATGCAAGCATTACTGATAGGATAGGGCTAGTGTATATAGTGAGTGCAAAAAGTATCCAATGCATTTCAAAAAGTTAATTTTAACATCAACAGATTCAAAATTGACAGAATTTGAATCAAAGATTTAAAAGAAATGGAAAAATTAAAAAAATATTGAAACAAGATTGTACAATGAAATGTTATGAACAAAAATCAAAAATCTTTGTTTCAAATTCTGTTGACGGTGTATAAGGATGTTAAAATGAACATTTTGAAATGTATCAGATACTTATTCCATTCACTGTATCTATACAACCACCACAGGTAAAAAGAAAAAGCCATTTGTGAAGAAAATAGATAAATGTTGTGACTATGTTGATGCTATTTCTTTCTATGTTGAAGTTTTTTTCAGTTCAAATTGCTTTATTATCTCCCCTTAGTTTTATTATCTCCCCTTTGTTTTATATTTGGTGTTATTTACTAAGCTTGGCTTATTAGCACACAAGGCCAGATGAGATGAATAGTTAGAAAGATAATATTATGCCAATCTTCTGCTTGCCTAGAAAATCAGCATTTGAAATCCTGACATTTACATGGGTTCAAACACTTGCCTTTTGCAACAGTAGAAAACATATAACTATCTCAGCCACAAGCAGAATCTATATCATGTATTTTGTCTACCATATATACCAGTATATAAGATTGGCATTTAACTTTTTTTTTAAATACTTAGTGTAATATTAACTGTGTCCAATGTGCTGGTATTATGACTAGGTGTCCATTGGCCAAAGCTCAATATGGACATTTATGAGGCTTGGATGAGTTGCAGTGAGTGGTAATCCTCCAAATATCTTTGTAAACCATTAATCTTATAGTCCAGCATATACAGTACTCATTATGACACTTACTAGAAGATACTAAAATTGGGATTGCAAGTATATTTAGAAATAGTTGTTATATATATATATTAATTAAAACACAAAGAAACTATTAACTCAATATAATTGCTCTGAGTTTTATTACTACATTGAGCACTTTT
>VCCN01006286.1:2057452-2070422 GCA_006491835.1 Architeuthis dux
AGTGTAGATATTACTTCTTCTACTGTTATGTCTGGGATACAGTAGCGGTTGTAAATCTTAATCTTTATGAACATTTCGTTTTAATTTTGTGATTATTTTGCTAAAGTATCTTTTATCTTTTTAAAATCGTGCTCTCGTAGTTTTCGGTTTACTTTCGGGTAATCAAAACATTACAGAGTTCGGTATTTCTGAGATGAGGTGTTAGTATTACTGATATTATTGTTCGGACTGAGATCCTCATCTTGGTTGTCATTTCCACAACGTCTGACTGTTGAGTCATCTGTAGGTTGTGGGTTCAATCCCAGGCAGGGGCACCAAATTAACCACGAAATAATTTCTAGGACATGGATAGTGGAATGAGGACAGTATACCCCCGTGGATCAAATAAAGGGTTCAGTTCAATAGTTCCGGTAAGTTACCGACAAAACTTGACACCTGAAGAAGGCCGGAGAGTACATCGGCCGAACCGTTGTGGAAATGACAACCAAGATGAGGATCTCAGTCCGAACAATAATATCAGCAAAACATTACAGTTTTGCAATTTGTGCTATATTTCTAAAACTGGAAAATCATTCAGTTAAGTTGTCTAGGACGTTATTGTATGGCTAGCTAATCCCTGTTCTAACTTTGTATTTCAAAACATTAACATTAACGCTCGCCATGGCCTCGAAGTTCAGAGAACCACGGCCCCTTCGGGGGTCCTTCTGGTATCGTCCTGGGAGAAGTTGCACAGGATATCTTGGCCAGGATTAGCATCCTCAGGATTCGTCCTGAGAAGCTTTTGGGATCTCAACCCCCTTTATCCAAGTCCTCGTGGCATTTGTCTCAGTGGCAGGGATTTGGGATTCTCCCCCCTCAAGTCTCTAGTCACGGGGACATGAGACCACCCCCTACTGAATTCGGCACTAAATGACCCATTAAGGGTCGATGTGCCGTTAAACAAAACAAAAAAACAATGAGGTTTTAGACGATCTATTTTCGGCCTTCCTCGGATGTAATATCCGAATGTGATGGGGGTATTGACAGAGAACGCTGTTGGAAACAGAAAAATCAAAGAGGCAGCACATATCAATATGTTGACTGTATGCATTAGTCAGACAAGTGCCGAGTTCAACCCGATGTGGCTTCCGCTACCCAACAAACCCAAACCCGACAAGGCAAGGATAAAGAAACACCCGACAACGCATGTATAATATTGTGTGGGTATATACGAAAAACCCTTAACCTGTTCGCTGCCATGGACAAGATAACTCGTCTTAGCAAGTCGTCAGACCAGTACTACTCACGAGATAACCTGTCCTACGATAGTGTGTTATTCTTTCCCCTTAGCAATTCCTCCAACAGCTAAGAAACAAAACCCCACTAGAAAGTGTAACTGTGAGAGAGTAGATACAGTTGTATTGAATGTAAGGTGGACTTATGAGTAGATACATGTTTTAAGATATTCCATACTTGTTTAAATTATTAAAATATTTTAACATATTTATGTAGATATTGAATTCATTAGATATTCTGTGGCACTTATTAGTTGATTTGTATGAAAATAAAATAAGTCGTCAGTCCAATGAGACGGACGAGATAACTGGTCTAAGTGAGCTGACAGTCCAGTGCCACAGACGAGATAACTGGTCCGACGATAGTGTGTGATTCTTTAGCAAGATGGCAAAGACCCACTAGAAAATGTAAAATATGTTTACACAATGCAAAACGGTGAGAGAGTAGATACTAATGTACTGAATATAAGGTGGCCTTATGAATAGATCCATGTTTTCCTTTCATAATAGATGGAAATTACCGTATATACCCGGGTATAAGTCGATCCCGTGTATAGGTCGACCGTAGATTTATGGTCACGAAATCATTAAATTAATATATGCTTTTTTTAAGCCAAGTGTTGCTCCTTGTCCTTCACATTATATATGAATTTCAACCTTACAAAATTATTACTCGTGTATAGGTCGAGCCTTGATTTATGGTCACGAAATCATTAATTCATGGTATGCTTTTTTGAAGCCATGTATTACTCCTTGTCCTTCATATTATGTGTGAATTTCAACCTTACACAATTATTACTCATGTAAAGGTCGACCCCCAATCTTTGCCTAAAAATTTGGTCTTCCAAAATCCACCTATACCCGAGTATATTCAGTATGTTTTGCTTTGTTTCAGAAATTGAGTGCTTGTACCGAGGAGCCAACAATTATCACCTCAATAAGCCCTTCATCCCGGACAACAGCGTCCCGACCATCGGTTTTCGGATCAGCCGGAAGACGGTTCAAGAAGAAGAGGCAGAACTATCTCCCGTCGAATTCCTGCGACGATGTAAAAGTGCCCCTCTTCATCGGGAACCGCGTGATAAGGTTTCTCCACGCCAGTTAACGAAAAGCGATACGAGACCCAAACCAGAGACCAAGTCTTTTCTCGCAGTCCCAAACACGGAGTATCCGACGAATGTGGTCTCTATTACCGGATCTACCCAACATTTAGAGTCTCCTCGTCAGAACTCGTTAGTCGATTCCAAGTCTCCGCCAAAGGTTCGCCCCTTCTCGGCGTCTTTGGTAACAGGAAAGAAATCCGACGCAGAACAGTGTGTTCGGAAACTCTGGTCAGAGCGAATAAACCGCGATGTTAAATCTCAGCGACCTGGTGACTCACCCATGATAGTTGTGACTCCTCCAGCGCCCGCAGATGGTAACAATGACGCCCCCAAATCTTCGACCTTAAAATCGACACCGAAGCTGTCGTCATCTATGGCAGCCCCGCAAGACTGTTTCCCCGAGTCCAATAACAGCGCAAGGGGTTGCAAGTATCGACCCAGGGTAACATCAGCGGATAGTCGGTCAAAAGGAAGTGTTAACAGGCAGAATTCTAACAATAAAGAAAACACAAAAAACAGCGGTTACAGTTGGGAGCCTTCAGAGTCATCAAGCCAAAACAAAAGCCAAAGAGCATACAAAATAACTGAACCAAACAATCTCCCAGGCCGACATCAAAGTGGAGGTAACGTTCAAAATAAGAACCGCGACGTTCTTCGAGATGTTTCCATAACCGGTAAAAACGTGGTTGGCCTGGGTAAGAACAACAAGGGAAATAATTCTAAGACAAATTTTCAGATCAAAGTTCCTCGGCCATCGGAAGCAGACCCGGAACAACCGGAAGTAAGTTCGAGTAAAAGAGCATGCGCAAACAAAGCAGATGTGAGAGAGCTGGCGATCAAGGAAATCCGACAATACGACTCGGAGGATTATGATCGAGATTTACGCAATCACGGTTGGCGAATGGAACTTCCAGGGAATAAATTTGGATTAAAGTAAGTAGATTAAAACAAAATAGTTTTAAAATATTTTTATTTTATATTTAAAAGGATTCAAAATTATTTGCGTTATTCGAATCCGTCGACCAAAACTGTCAACATAGGTTTCTTCAGTTTTTAAGTTGGTCTGGCTGACTATGAATATTACGCATACAGGCCGTACCAATAGAGCTAGAAGACTGAATATATAAACAGTTATCCTTATTATGTCTAGAAAAACTTTTTTAATAGGTTGTTAGTGTGGAATTCAATTTGGAATCTAATTTTATGTTAAATTGGTCCCTTAGTTTGTGTCTGGCAACATTCACACTTTTTCTTTGAAAGTTCTGGCCTTTTTTAGTGATTTCTGCCAAACAAAAGTAACTTATTCATTGATCACCCCATCACCTCACAGCACAGTATGTTGCCAAAAGACGTTGGTCATGTGACGGTCTCTATTTAGTGACCTGTTATTCTTACGAATTTTTGATCAAAACAAATATTATCAGGTATTATTTATGACCAAACTCTACAGCATTGAAACTCTGTTGCCAAAAATATGAATATGTTGCCGTCCAAAAATGAGTACAACACTACGAAAAAATATTTTTGGCAACAAAGAGTTTCAATGCTGGAGAGTTTGGTCATAAATAATACCTGATAATATCTGTTTTGATTGTGTAATGTTCCACTTGAAATAATAAAATCCTGCTATATTTGGTTTCGAAGACAATTAACTTTCTATTAAAAAGTAGTAGGGTGTACTTATTTATGGGCGATACTGTATTATGAATTATTTACTGAATGATTATCTTGTTTTTTTTATTGTTGTTGTTTCAGAAAGACCCCTATTCGTCTCCCTTACTGGACGCCATTGGTAGTCCCAAAAGTTGCTGAACAGCCACCCGTCTTTTACACGAAATCGTCCAACACTTTCTTTTACAATACGATTCCAAGTCGACCCAAACGAATGACTATCTCTCAAAACTGGCACTCAGAAATCGGATACGAACAACGATTGGCTAATATTAACCGGAAGAGGCGTGGTTACCATTACCGGAACTGGTCATTCGTTTATTAAGGAAGTTGTTGGTATAAAGAAACATTTTGAATGTTTATCTCTTTCGAATCCAAAACAATTCTTCAATATGAAATACGGACTGCTGTTTTCATGATTGTTGCTATTGAGAAATAATTTCAGCCGATACATTCTTCAGACTTCTTCAGGTGTGTGTTCATCCGGCTTTTAAAATTCGATTTGTACAGGCATATCTTGATTAGGGGGGTTAATTCATTCCAAAATTTTACGTAGTGTTCAAAACCGCACTGTTCAAGGTATTATTATTATGATTTAATATGGGTTTTTTTCCAGCTTATGCTTAGTTACATTAATTTGTATAACAATACCATAACCGTATTATATAAAAACGCGCACTAATCAAAACCGCACTGTTCAATGTATTGCTGTACTTTTCTTTTCCCGAGTTCTGAGATGAGGTATTTTCATTATTCCGTATTTTTCGGACTTGTTCGTAACAAATTCCAGGCGATACAATTCTTCGACAATATCTGTCTGATTGTCGTTGTCTATTATACATTGATTATTTCAGGCCAGTTTCCTCGTCTTTGTTGTCTTTATCACAACGTTTCGGCCTTCTTTCTATAATACAGTGATTCATTCGGACCAGTGTTATCTTTATCAGTGTAAGTTAGTTGACTCGGACAGACTGGGGGCAGGGGCTTCAGCAAAGCCTGTCGTAAGAAACTCTAACTAACCAGAGGTCACTCCATCCAGAGGTCACTCCATCCAGCTAATTCGGACCAATATACCGTATAGACTCGTGTATAGGTCGACCCTGGATTTATGGCCACGAAATGATTAATTTATGGTATGTTTTTTTTAAAGTCAAGGGTTGCTCCTAGTCTTACCTATCATGTTTGAATTTCAACCTTACAAATTATTACTCGTGTATAGGTCGACCCCACATTTTCCCCTATAAATTTGATCTTCAAAACTCGACTTATACACGATTATATACGGTAAGTCTAATCGAATTTTTCTTGTTTTCATGTTTTTATTTCCTTTTACAAGTTTCCCCCGCTATGTGAAAGAAAACCGTTTCTATGAAAACCTTTCGTAAACCGAAATGGCGTAAAGCGAAGAAGCAATTACCATTAATTCATATGGGAACAATCTTTGAACGTTCCCAGACCCCAAAAATGGTGATGATCGTATGTTACTGTATATACTCCTGTTTAAGTCGATCTCGTGTATAGGTCGACCCTTGATTTATGGTCACGAAATTATCAATTTATGGTATGCTTTTTTGAAGGCATGGGTTGCCTCTAGTCCTCCCCATTATGTTTGAATTTCAACCTTACAAAATTATTACTCGTGTATAGGTCGACCCTTGATTTATGATCACGAAATCATTAATTGATGTTATGTTTCGTGTATAGGTCGACCATTGATTTATGGTCACTAAATCATTAATTTATGGTATGTTTCGTGTATAGGTCGACCATTGATTTATGGTCACTAAATCATTAATTGATGGTATGGTTCGTGTATAGGTCGACCATTGATTTATGGTCACTAAATCATTAATTTATGGTATGTTTCGTGTATAGGTCGACCATTGATTTATGGTCACAAGATCATTAATTTATGGTATGCATTTTTGAAGCCAAGGGTTGTTCTTAGTTCTTCACTTTATATATGAATTTCAACCTTACACAATTATTACTCGTGTATAGGTCGACCCTTGATTTATGGTCACGAGATCATTAATTTATGGTATGCATTTTTGAAGTCAAGGGTTGCTCCTAGTCCTTCACATTGTTTGAATTTCAACCTTACAATATTGGTACTCATGTATAGATAGAACCCCAATTTCTTACCCACAAATTTGCTCTTCAAAACTCTACCTATACACGAGAATATACGTTATGTAAGAACTTTCAAACGGGGAAGGAGCATTTACTAACAGTAAAAGGATTTCCTATCTAATTCGCTGTCAGCTGCTCGGTTCGGTTTGCTCAGGAAAGGAGGTTCGTTGAGTGATATATAGGGTGTTTCAAAAAGGATGCAACCATCTTTTTTACAACTTGTATTTCATCATCATCATCATCAGCAGCAGCAGCCGCCACTGCTGGACAAGGGCCTTTCCCATCTCCTTCCATGACGACCTCGATTGTGCTAACCTCTGCCACGTCTTACCGGCAAACTTTTCGATCTCATCCCTCCATCTTGTGTCTGGTCTTTTCTTACTGTGTTTACTGTCCGATGTGCACCAATCGGTTAGTCTTTTGCTCCATCTATTGTCATCTCTTCTTGCTAGGTGACCAGCCCATCTCCATTTTTGTTGCTTAATTATTTGTATAACATTTCTATGCGATTCTAACTTGTATTTAAAAACTATTTTCCACAAACACAAATGCTAATTACACATACATTTCAACTTTACAATAACTGTTGAAAGTGATTTCCTTTAACCTAGGTGTAGGTTCGTACTCATTTCATTACATAACAGTTTCATTACATTGAAAAATGACATAGCTAACACAACACAAGGTAATGGTTGCTCGAATGAGGCTAGCGAGTGATGCAATCATTTGAACTCCTAAATACTGCTTTCTCTGAGTACAGTGTGGTCAATTAACTAATATTGTAGCATAAAATTTACGTGCGGGTAAATTCTACCCTCTTATCATAGGGTTGCGTTTTTTATGAAACACCCTGTATTAAAAAAATCATAGCTAATCTCCCTTGATTGTCGTTTTTAAACCCCTTTCAATGTTTCATTACCCACAGCCCGGGTCCCTTCCTGGGGGCCACACTCTCAGAATAAAATATGACATAAGATAATCATTACCATTGATTCTTTTAGACCAGTTTTCTCTAGTCTTTCTTGTCTTTATCACAACGTTTTGGCCGCTTTACCCATCCGGTCGTCTTTCTATCTGAACATTTGAGACGAGGTGTCGTTACTGTTATACATTGATTCATTCGGACCAGTTTCCTCGTCTTTGTTTTCTTTATCACAACGTTTCGGCCGCTGTACCCTCCGGCCTACCTTCGGCCTGACTTTCTGAGATGAGGTGTTGTTACTATTACACGTTGATTCATTCCGACCAGTTTCCTCGTTTTTGTTGTTTTTATCGCAACGTTTCGGTCGCTGTACCCTTTGGCCCTCTTCCTGTCTGTATTTCTGAGAAAAGGCATGAATCCATTTCTTCTTGTGCCCCGTCCTATTGCTAGCTATTTGATTCTCTTCTCACGAATACCCGTCGGGAAAGGCACGAATCCACTTCTTCCAGAGCTCTAAGCCATCGCTATATATATCTTGACAAAATGTCACGTCACTGACATGCACCAATTGTTGACGGAAAAAAGAGTAGGTAAGTAAACACTTGGGCAAACCACTCTACCATAACTACCTTACCTGCCAAGAAGAAAAAAGCTGTTACACCTATAGTCAACCTTGACAGACTCCAGTTATCTCTTTCTTAAATATTCTTCTTTAATACAGAGGAAGCCGCTTACTGTGATCACTTTGGAACATGGTCTTTCAGATAACAATAACTGGCTGATAACATTAAACAAAGGATATATATATGTGTGTGTATAGGAAGCCGCTTATTGTGATCACTTTAAATGTAGGCTGACTGATTTTGATAACAGTAACCGGCTGATAACATTATCCATGATAATAATAATAATAAGCGGCTTCCTTTGTATCTTTCACCGAATTTTTCCTTCTCTTGCACTCTACAAACATTTCAACTTCTGAAGTTCCACAGATCAAATTTATCCATTTTTATTTCATTTCTTTTTTCTCGGCTACGAAATAAAGTTTTCAAAATCACATTTTCTTTTTTTCTTCTTTCGATTGTCATGTCCTTGTCTCCATTCAACACAAGGTTTTACTGTGGTAAATGAAATAAGAGGCTATGGAGGTTCCAGAAGAGGTAGGTTTTGCTTTAATGCCCCTTGAAATGCGTATATGTACGTGACTAGGAGGTCATGGGCTTTGTTAGAAACCATCAACCAAAACTGTTACCAAAACTGTCAACATAGGTTTCTTCAGTTTTTAAGTTGGTCTGGCTGGCTATCTATGTATGTACGTATGTATCATTCAATTCATTGTAATAAAATAATATTAGAAATATTAGAAACCGTCAACCAAAACTGTCACCATAGGTTTCTTCAGTTTTTAAGTTGGTCTGGCTGGCTATCTATGTATGTATGTGTCATGCGTACAGGCCGCACCAATGAAGGGCTGGGGATTTAAACATTTACACCTTATTATGTCTAGAAAAAAGATTGGTTTTATTTTTTGAAAATTCCACCCCTAAATAGGTTTTTATGTGAGGGTTCAATTTGAAATGTAGGTTTTTGCTAAATTGATCCCTTAGTTTATGTCCGGCAGCATTCGCGCTTGTTTTTTTTTGTTGTTTTTTTTTTGTTGCTTTTTTTGTTGAAAATTCAGACTTTTTAGTGATCACTGCCCAAGAAAAGCCGAGAGCAGTAACTTTTACATTGATCACCCATTTTTCGAATTTTTTAATTGATCACCCCCAACACGGCTGCCAAAAGACTTTGGTCACGTGACGGTTTCTATTGAGTGACTAACCAAACCTGTTTATTATATCGCTAGAAGGCTGGCTTTTATGTTGGCAATAAAGTATATAATTAGTATAACTTAATTAACTAATGTTCAGCAATTAAACAAGCTAATTGAATAAGCAGATTTAAACTCGAAGCCACTGAAGTTTTAGAAAATCCAGATTTGGTCTTGTTTGTTTATTAATTAGCTGAACATCGCCATATCAAGCGGTTTTGGCTAGTTTTTGTGGAAGGTCCTTCGCCCCCCCCCTCCGGAACGGAAAGTTAGGGTCCAGTTTCGCATTATAGTTACACGTAAATAGAACCCCTCTAAAACTTTTACTTTTTTTTTTTCAAAAACCAAATAGTCGAGGTTCTTCCTCTAGGTCCACTAAGTATGCATACCAAATTTGGTTGAGCTACGCCAATGTTTAAGCAAGGACACAGTGACAGACAGACAGAGCCAGTTGTTTTATATCAATAGATTTGTTTATTAAGAAAACATTGCTACGGCAAGTGATCTAGGTAGATATTAACTGAGCTCAGCTAAGTATGGCACATGGTTACAAGTTTGGAGCACCTAGTTAGGACCGAACTCACAACTCTGGTCTTGCTAACCATCTCTCTACGGCAAGTGATCTACGTAGAAAATAGCATAGCATAGTCTGGTTCAAGGCCGCAATCGAGGAGCACCCGATGAGGCTCAAACTCACTACACTAATAATTATTTATCAAACTCAAAAGTCTGGCACAAGGCCACACGTGTGGAGTATCCGATGAGAATCAACCTGATTAAACTAGTAATTATTTATTAGTTTAGCTAATTCTGGTTTATGGCCATAAGAATGGAGCACCCAGTTAGGAACGAACTCACTAAGCTGGCCAATGTTCTGCGAAAAAATCTTGCTAATCATCCCTCTACGGCAGGTGATCTAGCTTAGTTTAGTCGGGCACAGGGCCACATTGATGAATCACCCAGTGAGGATCAAACTCACTATCTTCGAGAGTAGATTGGGATCTATTACTCTACGATGGGAACCTTTTCCCTGTTGCTTCCAAATGCACGTACGTAAGTGACGAACAAGATGTTATTTTCTATAGTTTTGAGAAGGGTCATTAATATACAAATGGTTCTTTTCTATAGTTTTGAGAAGGCTCATTAATATACAAATGGTTCTTTTCTATAGTTTTGAGAATGGTCATTAACATACAAATGGTTCTTCGGACGATTGAAACAGAAACACCCGGGTCCTGCGTTATAAGAAATATAGAAATAAAAACTCCTGTTTACCGCACCACACTCGGATTTTACACCTGAAGAAGGCCGAAGAATGGATCTGCCGAAACGTCGTGTTTACACAAACAACAAGAAGGAGTTCAACCGTCCGACGAACCATTTGAAAGATGTTATTTACTTAGCTTAGCTTAATTTTGGCACAAGACCAGGGCGGTACATTCTATCGCTGCCACTCACTGCCATTTCTTAATACTACTTTTCTCAAACATAAATAGATTACTGGTCATTCCTTGCTACTTCTTAATATTACTTGTTCTCAAACATAAACAAACACCCTGCCATATCCTGCTACTTCTTGATACTACTAGTTCTCAAACATAAACAAACTCCTTGCCACTTCTTGATACTACTAGTTCTCAAACATAAAAAAAACTCCCTACCATTCCCTGCCACTTCTTAATACTACTAGTTCTCAAAGATAAACAAACTCTCTGCCATTTCCTGACACTTCTTAATACTACTTGTTCTCAAACATAAACAAACTCCTTGCCATTTCCTGACACTTCTTGATACTACTAGTTCGCAAACATAAACAAACTCCCTGCCACTTCTTGATACTACTTGTTCTCAAACATAAACAAACTCCCTGCCATCCCCAGCCACACGTTTCATCAACAGTAGTATTAAGAAATGGCAGGGATAGTTTTTGCATAAAGATATGTCATTAACGTCTGGCAGGGACAAAAAGCACTGCCGCACAAGGCCATAAGTATGGGGCACCCAGTGAGGATCGAACTCACTACACTGTAATAAAGATCTGCGAGACCAACTTTCTAACCATTACCCCGTGGTCAGAAGTCCATGAGAAGGTGAGGGTCGAACTCTGTAGTCTGCACTAATGCTCTGCGAGGCCAGCTTGTTAACCATTACACCACAACGGGGCGCCCCGGCGACGATCAAGATTGAATGACCTCATGCGTAATGTTTCTTTTTATAGGTATTAGGTATCTCATGAAATACACCAAATATGGACAAGGCACAGGGCTACCAAAAGAAATGTATCGAACGTACCAATATTACAGCCTAAAAGGTAGCAAATCTTTAAAGAACGTACCAAACACATAGTATATAATTATATATCAGCCAATACGATAATTATGATAAGTCAGTCTATCACTTTTATTGAAAACTTAATAAAGAAATACAAAAGAAATAGCGTTTTAATTAAAAACTTGCTTCTTCTTCTTCTTTTTCTTCCATGGTATACACTTTCTTTTCTTTCATCTTATTATAGAGATCTTGTGATGGGACCATTTTGGTACAGTCTGTCCTTTCTAGGGAACTTTTTCACTGTAGTCAGAACCGTCGCCAAGGGGGTGCCTGGCCCCTCCTGGAAAATGGTGAATGTGATGTGAATAATTTTTGTGCTAATTACATTTTTACGACACATCTCCAGCGCTTGAAACTGCTTCACCTTTTTTTTTTTCATACACTCGGCCATTTTTTTGTTTTGGCAGAGCAGAATGGTCAAAAACACGCCAAATAATGGCCAAAAAGAATGTTTGCTTGTACATTTTTGGCCATTTCTTGGCTATATTTAGGCCATTTTTTGGCGTTTTTTTTACCCTTTTTAGTATTTTTTTTTGTGAGTTTAAAAAAAAATTTAGCGCTATTTTAGCAACACTGAGCACTTCTTCTCACGCCCCGCCCCCGGACTTAATGGATGCCCCCCCCCTACTCGCTGTACCCTGGCGACGGGCCTGACTGTAGTGTAAGGCATTTATCGTTTAGATTTTTTAAAGAGGTGTAATTCTTTCGCTTTAATGTTGTTCAATAAAGAAAATATTCTGTCGTCTGCATCTGAAGAGTTGGTCAACGAAAGGAGATTCAGCATAAAAAAAAGACAATGTTTGAAATCGGGAGATTCACAAAAAATCTATGATAAAATACAAAGTAAACGAATATTTTATCAAAAGACGTTAAACGTACCAAATATTTTGGGCATAGTAACAAACGTACCAACGAAAGTGCAAAAAGTACCAAACACGGTACGAATGTACCACCTTTGGCCACCCTGGCAGTGAGTCATATGACATGGGCGGGGCATAATATGAGTCACAAAATCCCGGTAACTTGGCGAAGGAGCAACTGATGTCTCACTCAAACGTGAGCGTATCGATTTTCTTCTGTTTTCACACTTACCATAAATCTGTCTGTATAAAATCGCCTATCACAGGTCTTCTTCTGCCTTGGCCTATGAGCTGGCATATTGGCCTTTCTCAAACCCCAACTGCAATTTAATCATAGCATCTTGCTGTAAAGTGATAGCTAAAAAGCTTATCACGCAGGCAATTAACAAGGTCGTGAGATCGATCTTCGCTTGGTACTCTTGGTATTTTTCTTTTTTACAAGTCTAAATTTCCTAAGAGAGTGTCAGCCGTGGAGTGATGGTCAACAAGCACATGAGAATATTTGAGCCCCCACCCCACGGGGTAAAGCAATGTACTGGTTTTAGCCCGTGGGTCGTAGTGCCGACCATGATTTAATACATGGATTCAATAAAGAGTCAAGAACCTATTTAAACATAAATGTAAACATAAGTTTAGAGAAGGTTCTCTATGTCTGCTATTTAATAATATGAACAATTTTTATTTTTCAAATTGAATTTCGGAGCCTCTAAAATCGTGGTGCGCCCGGGCAGCTGTCCAGTGTACCCATGCGATAAGACGGTCCTGTGTTGTGTGAGTGTAGAGATTAGCAGTAAGACATGTTCATTCCATTAGATCAGGGCTTCCCAACCTTTTTTACGTCAACGCCCACTTTCACATGGAAA
>VCCN01006291.1:30982-58936 GCA_006491835.1 Architeuthis dux
ATGAATCTGACACACACGTGGTCCGATAGACAGGAAGCGGAACCCGACCCGAAGATAAACCCCAAAAATATTTTAGTATCCAAAACCATCAAAAGGACACTAAAAATGGTCATAAGTTGCCAGAAAATGGCCAAAAGTGGCCAAAATGTTTTGGGCGCAAACGCGCTAGTCATTACATTTTTGCACTGATAGAGCAAGAAACACGAAAAAAGTAGGAAATTTATAATATTTATAACCCAAACCACCTAAAGGACACTAAAAATGGTCAAAAGTTGCCAGAAAATGTTTTAGGCACAAAAGCTGTAGACGGACAATAAAAAATGGTCAAAACTTGCCAGAAAATGGCCAAAAAGGTTTTAGGCGCAAACACTCTCAAAGTGATCTCCCCTGTCAGGGACGGGACCTCTCAAAGTCACGTCCCCTATCGCGGACATGACATAATACTATCTCACTTACATAATGAATGTAAACAAGAATTATTCACTATTACATAGTTAAGTTTTAGTACTTAGTAAATACTCGCAAAAATCGTGTTTTACTTATTTTTGATGCTCTATCATTTGCCCCAAAACACATTCAGAAGATACACTAAACGGATGTGAAATAATGTTTGTATGCTGTGTTTAGCTACCGTATTTTACATACATATAAGCAAGGATTACCAAAAATGATTCGCTTCAGAAAAACTACCATAATTTCCCAACTCCTAAAAACCACCACACTTGCTGCATACATAATACATCTTATAATAATGGGCTATCAATTGATGAAAACCCCAGGTTTCTATTTGCATTAGTTTCCGAGATATTAAGCTTCAGAAAGTGTTTGAGTCGGGCTGGTCCATGCAGGTTCAGGTGATTTTTTATAATCTAAATGAATCTTCAAAACATATGTTATCGAAATGGTGAAAACCACTTTACTAATTTCTGAGATATGGGGCAGTTTTGTGACACTTTACATTTGATAAGAGCGACCTCGTCTACAGCTCGATCACAAATAACAGATGTGACAAGAAAGGATTCATTTTATTTTACAAATGCAGAAAATACTTTTGTTAAGACTTTCAACAACTTGTGTTAATGACTGAAATATGCTATTTGCTGCTACTTCATTGTAGTTAACAGCATTTTCAACATGATTCCTTGTAAACCACGAACCACATTTAAGCTTTTTGAAGCTCTCACAAGAGAGAGACACTTGCGAACAACAACAAGAATTTCACATATCCTGTTGTTGAAATAAAGGTTCTGTTTTTTTTAATCCTCATAAAGATAATAATGATAAGAGAATATAACAAATTTTAACATGTATGTAAAATGTGTCGAACCTAATTTTCTCTGATATTTTCATGCCATTATTTCAGTTGATTCTCTCATGAACCTGTTTTCTCTTTGTAAATTGATGTCTTCTATTGTGAAAAGTTTCAACAATGATGCTTCTCCAAGATATCATAATTTCATATAATTTTCAGGCTTTTTTCTATAGTTTTGAGAAAGGTCATTAATATTGAAATGGTTCTTCCGATGGTTGAACTCCTTCTTGTTATTTGTGTTATAAACACGACGTTTCGGCCTTCTTCAGGTGTAAAATCCGAGTGTGATGGGTTAAACAGAAATTATGCTTAAAGGGGGGGGGGTAGCCCTTATAGCGAATGGCCCTGGTGATTCTGTATCTTTGATCTGTCGGGTTTGGATTTGTTGAGAAGTGGAAGCCACATCGGGTTGAAATCCGCACTTGTCTGGCTCATGTATTTACTGAAATATGAGCAGTGTTGATTCTTTTTGAAGAGAGAAAAGGAGCTGTTAGTAAAAAAAGATCTGTTTGCAGCACGTTTGGCATGATAAAAGTTTCCTTGAAAAGGTTTGGAATGGCTTCTGTGGCTGACAGAACACCTTCACCAACAACATTTGTTTTTCTTTTCCCCCTACCAGGTAAAAAGAGGAAAAACATTAAATTCCTTTAGTGCTGAACATGTTAACTTTCACAATTTTAGGTTGACCAATGTGGGTAGAATGTCATGTAGTGTGATATGACGATGACCCCCAATTACCCTAAGAGAAAAACAGGTTGGGAAAGACCAAAAGGTAATAAAATACTCCTTTTTTTAGAATTGTTGGAAGATGCCAACAAACTAGTTAGGAATTTTCTGGAAACCTCAAGTATCATAAAAGAAGTCAATATAACTTTGTTTTTGATTCTGTAGATGTGGAGTCAGAGAAACTGGACTTACAATGTTAATTACTGCCCACAGACTAACATTCTTAAGTTATTGTAATGTACTGGCTAGGAGCTGTAACCAATGAAAAAATGGGAGAGAAGTCTGTGCTCATCACCCACATTTTGGAACAAGTATTGATTGGTAGAAGAAGAATTTCCGAAATTCTTGAAGTCACTAATTGTTTACCATTTAAAGACAACACAGTCTTATTCCGACTTCAGTCCCCCTACAATAAAAAATTGAAAACCATCCAGTTGTTGGTATTCTGCATATAACGTCCATTCAACGTTTATGTTCAGAAAACCCTAGTGACAGCACCCACTTTACAAGTAGTTCTTTTTCTTGCACCACCTGACCTCTTATTTTATCTTTTGCTTTCATTTTCTGTGTTTGAAATTATCGATAGTGGTTGATACAATAATCCAGTGAAATTGTATCATATCACTTGCTGATGCACGCAATAACCCAGTGGGCATGGTATTGGTACAATGCTTAAACCTTGACAGTCGGAATCAACGCTTTTATTCCATTAATCATGCTAAAATCATGCAATTCCACAAGTTTATTAATAGAGAAAAAATATAAATCTGAAAAAAAGAAGAATACGTAAGACAATAATATAGGCATACAAAAGGCAGTGTAATAAATACAAACCTCAGACAATCTGTACATGAGAAAATAACTGCATACACAAGGCAACATAGTGCATAAAGAAAACAAGAAAAAGAACAGATTCTGTTCAAAACCTGCGACGTTGTTTGTACAATCTTTGACAGCATTTGGCAACATTTGTTTCTGTAATAAAACCATTTGTTTCCAATTGATTTTTCAAGTTAATCCCCGTTAAAATGTCATAAACAAAAATAATCATTGCATCAAAAATAAAATGAAAAATATTGTCCGAAATACAACATAATTCATTGGCAAATGAAAAAGTTATAAATATAGAAAGAAACCAATTCAAAAAAAGTCTGAATGAAAACCTTTCGCCATTCATAGAACTGTTGACATATAATAAAAATACAATGTATTACATGCATACACAAGACAATAAACATGAATACAAAACGATATATAAACATTACAGACCACTAAAGTAATGAATTGAGTCATCTCAGAAACCTTTGGCCAACTCAGTTTTGTATCAATGACCAGCCAAGGCTGCCATTACATGTGTTAATGAATCCAGTAACAACATTGAGTTTATCTGCCTGGGGTAACACCATGTCAGGGTCATTCGTCAACATTTCCCCACTTGGTCCATGCTCTTCTTTTGATTATCAGATGGTTGTAGCAAAACAATTGCTCTCTACAATATTTTGTTTTCCTTCTCATTGGACTACCAATGCTGTCAATGGAAAACAATTACTGAATTGTTGGATGCAACAGTTGTCATTTCTTTCCTTCTAAAAGAGGATTCGGCAAAGTAGGACAACTTAACCATCAAAAATGGATTGCATCAAAGGACTGATTTGACCGATCAACACTAAAGAAGCTAACATTTTTGTTACTTTCGTACTAAGCGTGCCGCAATGACAGTTTGAGTTTTAGTAAAAATTGATTTTTTTTTCATTAAATCAACTATTGTAAACCATTTTTATTAATTTTTGACTACTATTTACCATCATCTTAATTTTTAGTAGTTTTTATAAAAATCACACTGTAAAATGGTTTACACTGAAGGAATAATAATAGGTTTTTTATTAAAACCAAGTTGAATTTTAATTTAAAATATAACTAAAAGTTAAGATCAAGGTAAATAGTAGTTAAAAATTAATAATAATGGTTTACAATACTAAATAAAAATTAAATAATAAAATAATCGATTGTTTTTTTTACTAAAACCAAAACAACACTGCCGTGCCGGTCTTACTGTAATTGTGATTAAACAAACTAAAAATTAGGATGAATGTAAATAGTAGTAAAAATGGGATTGTAATACTTGATTTAATAAAAAAAAAATAATCATTTTTACTAAAACTCAAACAGTCATTGCTGTGCCAGCTTAGTATGAAAGTAAAAAAAGTGTTAACTTCTTTAGCAGTGATCGGTCAAATCAGTCCTTATGGTGCGATCCATTTTTGACGGTTAAGTCGTCCTATTAAGTCGATTCTGTATAGCAATCTGACATTTCATTTTCTCCCAGCCACATAATACTGTGTTATTTTCGGAATCCGTTAAGTCATGTTTGGCCTACCTTATACTCCTCAACAAGTGACATCAGAACTAACTTCAGTTTTGCGAACCATTTGTTAAAGAGATAAATACTCCGAGCGGGTTTTTTTGTTTTTTTTCAAGCACTAGTATATTTGTTTCACCATATTTCTTTGTTCAGAATTTCATTATATATGTAGGTGTGTGTCTGTGTGCACATCTGCATAAATACATGAATTTAGAATGGAATGTCCTTGGATTATGTATGGCTTTTAGGAAAAGTGTAATGGATAACATTCTAATATGAATCGAAGTTACTGCATCTGCAGCAAATGATATGTTATTTCAGATAAGTTGAGTTACCATTTCTTCTGAGACTGTTAAAGCAACATTGAGTATTCGTATGTATTTTCATTAAGTTTGCTTCTAAAAATAGTAATTGCGACTAAATTGTAGATGGTTTCAGCTTCATTATATGATTAAATCAAAATAAAGAGGCAACATTTATATTACAACTATTGTATAAGTAACGATTCCAAGCCAGTATTGATAAAAAAGTGGTCATCATTATTATTTACTAAGCTTAGCTTAATAGTACATTTAGTGAGAGTTGAACTCACTACATAAGTAACAAGCATGCTAACCAGAGTGTGATAAAGTGATTTTGTGCCTCGTAACGCAGAATTCTGACCAAATGCTTATGCTAAAATTATGTGATTGGCACAAATTATGCGCATCGTTTTTAACCGAAATTTCGAATCAATCAACGAATAAAGAACTAAATGGGACTTTTTGCATTCACTATTTATCCATAAAAGATAATTTAGATCTCTCATTCTTCATATCACTTGGCTGTTTTCTGTGTGCGTTCTTATGTTCTCACTAATAATGAAATACCATTGTACTTCACATGAAAAAGATTTTAGAAAACGATAATCTGAAACAAGCGCTTTAAATACTTCAAAATGTAATTGGTTTTGTTGTTTTTCTACACTAAGCAAACCCACGAGTTGCCTCCCCTGCATCACAATCTTCTATGCATTGCTTTTCACCTGCAGGAAATGGAGCAGTAATTGGTTAAATTTTGGGGCGGATCCAGGAATTCTTTTTTGATTAAGATATTTTTCAGTTTTAATTTTCATACACATGATCTCTCCAAAAGTTCTCAATGGCTTTCTATGAAATTTTGTGGAAGTGTGGACAATAGGCTAGAGGAAGCGATGGAATTTTGGAGCAGATCAATGCACAATTACCTCCCCTATGTCGTAGATATATGTCCACATCACATAATATCGCCAAAATGTCAGGTCTGTCAACACAATATCTCCAAAGGTTCTCAGTGAATTTCTAGAAAATCTTGTGGGAGGGTTGGCTATGAGAAAACAAAAGAAATGGTTAAATTTGGCGGTGGATCGATGCCCAATTACTTCCTCTGACAATGGCGTTGCAGAGGTATGTGCTCTCGGAGTACTTTCTAGTTTGTATAGGTTTTTGTCTCGCATCCTCTCAAAGACAGCAACCTTTGATTTAGATCTCTGCACTACCAGATCAATTGTTAGTTTAATCATTTGTGCCTTGTGGCAGCATTACTGCATCACCATACACCTTTCACACCCTGATGCTAACCATTGCGCTATGGCAGCAGGGATCTTAGCAGCAGACATTTTCAGTAGTGAATAAGAAGCCCCCATTCATCATAAAATTCTAATGCATTACAGCAATTCAATGTCAGGGAATCTTGTTTGGCTGGACATTTCCTTTCATCTTTTACCAATTATGGACATTTTGCTTTTATCTCTTCTGCATAACTCGAGCCTCTTTCTGGCTGTGATTTTCTTATTTTGTATGTCCTCCAATAAATGGGCAGAGAAAGTCACTTCCATTCATCATGTTCTGATGAGGATGTGAATAAACAACAAAATATAAACAAGCCTGGCTGCTCCAGAGTCAAACTCTGCTCCTACTATGTTCTTGTGTAATTCTACTATACATTTTGGAGGTATGTCAGACTTGTCAGTTTAGCGCAGGTGGTAACACACCAGGCTAGCGATCACTAGGCAATGAGTACAAATCACAATAGGGGAATGCGGATTTTACATATCGGTCCCCTATTTTTAGTGAGGGTTGTTCTTGTTACATAGGAAAGTAAAGTCAACTCTGACTTTGTCCTGGAGTTTGACACAAAAAAAAAAAAAAAAAAAAAAGACTGCTGTTCAGTTCTCAGAATTAAATATGCAGTGATATATATATATAATCCATATACATCAAATTGTCACACGTGTCAAAATAATTCAGTAGACCGTGGTTTTTGGAGAATGCTCAATACTTGCAGTAATATAAAGTGATAGTTTCACCTTCTGGATCCACTTGAAGAATCCAGAAGGTGAAACTAGTTGTACAACTCGTTGTGGATCAATAAAAAATATCACATATACACATATATATATATATACACACACACACACACAGACAGAGAATGTTTGTCTTGCAGACCCTGCAACATGAATAACAACAAATAAGCGGGTTTTTCCATTCAATATCTTTATTAATCCTCATTCGGGGCATCGCCTTCTGTGATGTTCAACAACTGAAAACCTTCTTTTTTTTTTTTGTTTAATGTGAATAGACCGAATGCCTTTCTACCTAAGTCAATACTCGACAAGGTTCATCCTGCTCACCTTGCGACAAGATCTCACATTCAAAAACATATGCAGTTCTGTAAAAGATACCTTTCTCTTTCTTTCTCTAGATTGATTTTTTTTTTTTGTTCTGAATCATAACATATCATTACAAACATCTGTCAAATTTGTTCGAAATATACAGATAAATACAATCATCCCACCTGCTAGTAGAAAGAATTAAATTGGTTTTAAGGAAATAGCAAGTATGGTGGGGGGGGGGACTATTTCTTATTTATTCAATTTATGTACATGACAAAGCAAACCTTTGAGCAGTCAGCAGTTTTCTATATACAGCTTACATTGACATCAGTTTACAGATTTCTTTTTTTTTTTAAGTGTGTATTTTTCTGTTTTATTATTTTTAGTTTTGTATCAAATCACTTTGCAACAATTGTGGATGGTGTGAGGTGGATTTGGAAAGTAAGCTACCAAGTGGCTAGAAGGGAAGAGTGAGTTGAGGGTGCCATGTAGATATGAGAAGGAAGTCGGGTGCAGCAGGAAAGGTCACGTGACAAAAGTTAAACCAATTAGCCACTACTACCACCACCACATCATCATCATCATCATTGTCGTCAGTAACAACAACGATAGTGGGGTTTTTTTTTGGTTCTTTTTAAATTGCATCATTTTGGAGGTGGCTGCATTTTTTTTGTTGAATGGCATCCTTGCAGTTTCCAGTCAAAATGATCTCGTAAAAAAATCTGACTGTGACAACATCAGCAGCAGTAATGTTAATAATAATAATGATAATTTTAATAGGAGTAACAATGAGAGAGAAAAAAAAAAGGAAAAAAAAAGGAAGATGAAAGTAGAAAAAAGTGAGGGTGAGAGGGATGAAAAATAGGAATTGTAAAAAAAAAAAAAAAGTAGCAGAGAAGAAAAATAAAAAAGGAAAATGGAGAACAAGTGTCAGAGAGAAAATGAGTATTAAAAAAGATATAGAGGCAAAAATGGTAACTTTTTTTTCTTTTAATAAATCAGAAATTAGGTTTTATATGATACAGTTTTTATTATTTAAGACTATAAAAATTTTAATTATTGGAAAATTACTCTTAGTTTATATATATATATATATATATATTCAATTTTTCTCTTTTTCAAAAATATTCATTCCAATTTAGACTGCACATTCACTAAACATTATTTTTCTAATTCTATAATTAAAAATTTGTTTTACTAATCTTTCCTTGGTCGAGTAGAGGGACACGTAGGAAAGCAAGGAGGATTGTGGTGCAGCAATCTTCCAAGTGGAGAGAATTTGCTTGAAAAATTAGCATTTGAAATCCTGACTCACCTGGGCTTCAACATCGACTGCTGGAAATGCAGGGTCACAAAGCAGGCCCCATGCTATTATCATAAAAAGTAACTCTGCATTTTTAATATGGAAAAAAATGACAAGTGATTTGATAAGAAGGTGAATTTATTAGGGCCTTCCATACCACTTACCAGTCTGAAAACATGTGTAACCACTTGAAACAATTTCAAACTTTAAAGTCATTAAGTAACAATAACAAAAATACATTAATTTTAACATAGGTTAATAAAAACATTTTTTTTTTTTCCTAATGAGAAAACGGTCATTCCTTTTTTTTTTCTCCAAGGTACTGAATGTATTAAATGCTTTCATTTTCTTTCTTTTTTAAAAAAATATTACATTTTCAGAATTTTATAATAGGGGGCAGCCTAAATAAATTTATACTACAGAGTGAACATTAAAATGAAGTATGACATCATATGGCGCTGAGGTCACTTTATAGCAGGAAGGAATTTATGTAGTCAACCTATATTAGGACATTTAACACTGTTACAGGTGCAATCAATAGACGGAATAAATTATGCAAACAAATTATTATCATCATCACCATGGAAATTGTCCTTCTCTGCAGTGGCATCATCACGTTGCACAGGTTTATCAAGGGAGGTAATAAGAATAAGATAAAGATAAAGATTGGCTTCCTTTAAAATCATCTGAAATAAATGACTTTACAATTATGACTAATCTGAATGATATCCTTTTCTTTTTAATTTTTATAACATTTCAGTCAGTTTAACACCCAGCCATCTTCAATGAGGTGGAAGCATAAAGCTAAGTTATCCACCCACAATATGTCACCTAAAAGGAGGATATGATCACAGGGGTGGGGAGCATAATCTGTACATGTTCATGATATATATATTGAGTTATTGTATGTTTTCCAATATGAATCAACTTCATATAACCCATTAAAAATGATTATTAAAGCATATTTAAAAATCTCATATCTGACATAAATATCAGCATATAAAGAATGATTTTTTTTTTAACAATCATTATTGACGAAAATCAACTGGTGACCTCCTGGCCTGAATTTGGTGTTTGATTAACCTCAACCTCATCTTACATAATATATAATTTCCGAATTGGCTCAAGAGCAGATTTTTATTTTGTAATATTGAATATCTGTGAATATGTTTCAATTCCTACCATAAATTTCTATTAAAAATATTATTTACTTATGCTATTTTATTCATTTTTCATAAATTATTTTGCTGGTTTCTCTTTCAAGTTGATCCTTGAAGTAGCTTCTATTTCCTATTGTAATTTTTTTCTTTCAGAGAAAAATATACATGTTCATGTATGCATAGAGAAATTTACAAGAAAGCTATTTAATATTGGCACTCTAAATTGCTTCTTAGTGATACATCTGGAAAATGGGCCATTTTGACTAATGAGCAACTAAATTTCTAATTATTATTGAAATTTCTTCCTATTAACATTTTTTAATCAATATCTTATAAAGAGATTGAAAGATATTACAACATTATATGCAACCAAAATATTAGTTGAGCAACTCAGTACAGTAAGAGTATAATTTTCTTAATTTTCACATTTTTTTAAAGACTGAAATAAGAGTGACCATAAAAAGGGAAAAAAGGTGCACATCAATAAGAATAGAACAAATATCCATACAAATTAAAATTTAAGTTATTAACATTGATTGAGTACTCTGGTCTCTACATAAGCATACCAATACTATCTGCATAGTTCTATCAATTTTTTCATATTCAAAACAAGTACATCATCTTTTTTAAAATTTTTATTTTTAACTTAGTTTAAGTGGACATCGCTTAATAGTAAAACCCTTGACTATCTGAGAATTGTATAAATCTCTAGTGCCATAAGTGAGGCTGTATCTGTCTGAATTTTTTAGTCATGGCATTGGTATTATTTATGATAATTCTTTCAGACTTGCATCCTCATCTTGGTTATCAGCCACTGTATTCTTGGGCCTCCCTCTATGTGTCACATCTGGTAACCTTCAGGAAATGCTGAACACAATTTATTTATTTCAGATTGGGGGAGGGGGCTATATTGTTCTCTTCCTTGGCATTTTTGTATCATCTTGGGTTCTTCCTAGGGATATTAAACTTTGTGGATAAAAGTGTTGGTCTCATTTCTTGAAATTTGAGAATTCAATCTTTGGGTCAAGCAGTATCAGGAATAGAGTGGCTCAGTTGAGAATGAATGACAACACAAGAAGGTAACAATTATAAAGTCAAATGTTCCTACAAAGGACATCAGATGTGACAAAAACATCAAGGATGAGAATATACCACTGGAATACATTCCTTAAAAATTTCTAATCTAAAATAAATAAAAGAATTGAAGGTTTTGTTTTTTGTATCCATTCATAAAACAAAATGAATGAGAAACAGCTAAAGAACAATGAATGAAACTCAAAAATATTCTAAACTGCTTCAAGCCATAAATACATGGCCATGGCCAGAATAATTTGATAGACTGTGGCTGGCAGGATAAACAGTCTACACACTTTTGATAAAAATGAAGGTTAATTGATTTTAAATTGTTATTATAGCTAATTAAATAATCAGGCTACTGCCTGCCTCTCTTTAAATGGTTACATCTAATGTGCATTTATAGAGGGTGGTGTTCTAAATACAAAATAAGAAACAGAAGAATGCAACAATAATTATACCAAGCTAAATAAATCAAAGTATGAAGTTCGACTATCCACCATTTACGATCTAGTAAAGGAGTAGAATCAACATTATCTATGTATACCACGCACTAAGAGATGCTGAGAAATTATCAGATTATTTCTTAAATCTATTGTAGATAGAATGTCATTACCCACTTCCCTAAAAAAATCAGCTGAAACAAAGAGCTAAAATCAGTGAAGCCACCTAAAGTAATTCTGAGATCCAAGGGAAATACAAAAAAATGCTTATTAAATTTGTGCTTTGAAATACAGTAAACCTTCAGTTTAGCGGACAGTGTTATCTTGCGTTACTTTATTTATTAAATAATTTTGCAATTCTTACAAGTCAAAATGGCACCAACTGATACAGAAGTTGAAAGAAAGTGTGTACTTAAATGTGGCACAGAAATTAGAACTAATTGAAACATTAGAACACAGCGTCTCAGTCGCACAAGTTTGTGAAATTTACGGCGTAAAAAGCAAACTGTTTCTGATATCCAGAAATCAAGACCCAAATTGCTAATTTTCTTCCAAATGTGGTTCTACAGTTGGGAATAGAAAACACATGAAAGTCACCAAAGATACAAATTTAGAAGAAGCAGTTTATAAATGTTCAACAGAGATGTTGATGTACAAAGACCCGAGTTGAAATCTGCCTGTGAAATCCTTGGAAAACGCATGGGACTTAATGTTAAGGCAAGTGATGGGTGGCTATGGCGTTTTAGAAAAAGGCATGGCATTGTGAATAAGAAAAATTATGGTGAATCTTTAAGTGCAGACACTTCACAGGTTGAGCCAGTTAGAAAATTTTTAAACTTATTCAAACAGAGCCTTATTTTATCACAGGTTTACAATATCGATGAAATGGGCTTATTTTAAAATCGTGCTCTACCTGAAAATGAGCTGGCCTACAAAGCATGAACACAACACTCCTGGTCGAAAATTAAGTAAGAAGCGGATCTCTGCCTTAGTTTGTGCAAATGGTGATGTTTTGCACCATCTGAAGCCTATGGTGGTAGGGAATAACTTCCTGTTATTTACGCCATCTCAAATAATGTGTGGTTTACTTCAGAGATTTCTTCTGACTGGTTTTTCAGCCACTTTGTCCTTGATGTGACACGCTTCCAGAAAGAAGTTCTGAAAATATCCCCCAATAACATAAAGGCATTGTGGCTTCTTGACAATGCCCCAGCTCACCCTGTGGAGAAGTTAGTAAGGATGGCAGAATCAAATGTCTTTTTTTGCCTCCTAACACAAGTTCACTTATTCAGCCAATAGACCAGAGTATAATTGCAGTTTGTAAGAGGCTGTATAAGAAAAACTTTTTGGAAGAAGTAATGGTTGTTTTGGAGGAAGAAGGAAATGCAGAAGACACAAGGGGACCCCGACATTTCAGAATCTACGAGTCTACATTAGGTATGGACACTTCAACTTTGCTGCTGCTTGGAAGGTGCTGAAGATGACGACTTTGGCAAATGGTTGGAAGAAGTTGATGTGCAATATTGAACCAGATTCAGATTTTGAAGGATTTGAGGCAAGCGATTTTCAACACATCCTTGAAAATGCTGGCAACTAGAAAACAAATGACTTGAAAAAGATGAAGTTGATCCTGGCTACCAAGTCCTCAATGAAGAAGAAATTGTGGACGATGTTCTACATGGTAATGCAGGGAAGGAAGAAGAAGATATTGAGGAAGAGGAAATTACACCAGCACGGCCCACACTGGTTGAAATGAGGAGTCTTATGGACACTGTTATCCACTAAATAAGCACATCTTCTGACCCTGGACATTTTTGTCAGTTCAGAACTATCATTGTTAAGAAACAATATCAGAGTGGCAAACAACTGAAGCTTGACGCTTTCTTCAAGCAAACTTCAGACTGCTTGTACATCACAACCACTCACGAGGTAACAGACACGAGTGCCTTCAATAATGCACATTTCAAAAGACTCTGCAGGACTCCTTTTCATCTCCACATCATAGGATAAACAATTAAAGATGGACGCTTTCTTTTATTGAATTTCATCGACTTGTTTTGTATTATAATTTAATAAATTTATATTCTATATTGCATTAAAATATTTGAATTTGAAAAGAGTAACATTCGATTTAACGGACTTTCGACATTAACGGACATCTATTAGTCAGTTAAATCAAGGGCTTACTGTACTTCTCTAGTACAAAAATACCAGCTTGGATGAATCAAACAGCAGAGGTTGCAAATATAATACAAGAACAAACAACTGAGGAAAAAAGTGAATGGATTTTCTTGTATTACGTAAAGTCTGTTATAAGGCTATATATTATCCTTGTAATGAAATATCAGTTGAAAACTAAACTCACAATTGATGGCCTGTGAAACCAGGATGCTTTTCATTGCACAAATTTAAATGGACAGAAAAATCTACTTGTTAATGTTTATCATTTATTCCCTTCTGATCAATACCCAAATGCCAACAAAGTGATATATTTATAATGGAGCATTTTTCTTATAAACTATAGACATCATTATTATTATTATTAGCATTATATTATTATTTAAAACTATAGACAGTTAAATAATAAATCTGTTGATTTAACTAAAATAAATAAAATTTGTTACTATTTTTTATAACATGGCATTTTAGGAGCATCCAGAGAAGAAAGAAACTACCATCTTTCTTTTTTTCAAGACTAACATTTTACAAAAGCTGCAATCTTCTTTAAATTAATTCATGTATCGACCAGATATCCTGAAAATATAGAAATTATGGTTATTGAATGAAATTTTCAAGAAAAAAAAAATCTTTTAAGCAGAAATTTTGTGAACATAGTCGTTTAACTGTGACATACGATAAACTATAAAGAGTAGATTGTATTGTATATTTATTTATAAGTTTGGTCCTATAAGAAAAGAAAAATTATTGAGTAGTTTATTGATTAACCACAAAAAAGTGCCAATTGCAGAGGTCATGAAGTGTAAAAGGTTAGGATACCCGCTCATAAGCTTAAAATCAAATCAACCATGTTCATACCAGCAGTAAAATTGTTCTCTTTATTAGACAGAACATAGCATCCAACTATACACTTTAAACAGGGTGATTTTATATGGCTTGGCTACTATATATTATACAAATATGTGAATGGGTATATTATCCAGGTAGTGATAGGTCTAAATAATTTGTCAATTTTAGATTATTCAAATACTGGCCAAAAAGAACATGAGGCATGAAATGCTTGTCTAAGAGATAAAATACGCCTAGGCTTAAAATTAAGCCTAGTAGGTTATAACAATCTTTAGTATCAGGAAAGCCTGATCAGTCACCATTTATATAGAAAATAAATGAAAATTATTTTTAACTAAATAAATTTACTTCAAGCCAAGACATTCTGTTTAACATTTATAATTTTTATGTTGATAAAGGTTTTTTGCATGAATTAAACAAAAAATCTAATTTTTGAGTAGCAAATCAAATTTTAGCTCAACATTTGACAGTAATATACAAAAAAAATTAAAATGATATTTGGATAAAATTCGAATGATGAAAAACAGTTTCAAATAAATAATTTGTTTTGATTAGAAATTTTAAAAACAAAAATAAAAAAAGTTTTTTTTTAAAAAGCCCTCCCCCCAATAAACTTTATAAAATGATGACATGGGGAAGGAAGAATATGTGTGTGTGTGTGTATATATACATATATATACATAGAGAGAGAGATAGAGAGAGAGAAAGAATATGTAGTTAGTTTTCTTCTTATTTCCACCATTAAAATGAATTTTTGATATACACAAACAACAATATTTTTCTTTTTTGGGGGTGAAAAATTAATAACAAGATCAAATAGTCGATTATTTTGGCTGCTACTGAGTTACCCAGTCAGTAAAACAATACAAGTCCTTCAAAAGCTCCCTACAAATTAACAAAAACATTATCCTAAGCAGCTAAATAATCAATTGAAATTTTCCTTTTCATCCATTTTTGGCCTCTTTTTACAGCAATACATGCATAAGAAAATAAAATAAAATGATAGACACAAACAAAAAAACTCAATACAAACCAGAGTCTTTCATTTTTGTCTTCACAATTCTTAACAAGAAAATTTTGGAAAACTTTTCATAACAAGATTCTCACATAGCATACACAGTTAAAGTACATGGACAGTATTCATATTTTTTTTATCGTATTCAGTTTTTTTTTTAAAAATGTACTATAAATGCAGCACAGAAATGAAAAATAAATCACAGGGATAATATAATTTCCTTATATATTTTTTTTTTCAGGGTTTGGGGATCTGCATATAATTTTAATTTTTGTCATGAGATTTGTTTTCTTGTTTAATATTTTCTATTATTTTTTAAAATATTTATTTGGCAAATTCTCAAGTCTTCATTGGATGCCAATGAAGTTAATTAGTATTTTAGGTTGCCACTGGTGAAATGAATCATGGTCATCTGGCTGCTAAACTCTGTGTAGAGACTGTAACCCAATCTTAATCTATGCCATATTTCTAAAACTTAAATTATTTAGTGTATATACCAAAATATCTGCATACAAACTTTACAATTACCTACTAATTACTTAATAAATTCATCTTTTTATTTAAATAAAATTGTTTAAAAAGATAGACTCATACAATCATTAAAAAAGAAAAAAAAAAAAAAAAATACTACCATAACATTATTTGGGATCAGATCAAAATACCAACAACTCCGAACAGATCATATGTTAAAAAAAGGGTGTGGAGTGTCAAACATTGATCTAATCCAAAATAATTCAAGTCAGAAGTGGCTAAAATGAATAAAAAAAAAGGATATTTGATTACTGTAATCATTAAGAAAAAAATTGAATTATTCTAGTTAATTTAACCTTTAAATTATTTTCAAGTACAACAGATTGTTTCAAGGTTGGAGTTGTAAAAATTGAAACTGTTTTTTCTTGTTAACTTGACAAAAAATAAATAAATAATTCCTGGCAGTTCATTTCCTCTTCAGAGATGGACTACCAGAAATAACATCAATATAATTTTAAATGCTGCAAGATTTAGGGAACACTAGTGTTGCTGGTATTGTAATTAAAAGACCTATTAATTGAGGAACCAAAGAGGCTTAACTACCAACAGTTAAATCAAAGTCAGAAAGGACCAAAAAGATCTCTTTATAAATGATTTCTTCAAATTTTATAGCTACTTCCAGAAAAGGCTGTATTTTGCTTTATTAACAGGATACCAAAAAGTTAGGAAATGCTTGCATTTATGTGTTTTCAAGTATTAGAAAAACTTTCACTGTTCCACTAATGTTTTGATAGATTCCTGCATACTATAACAAATTAGGAAAATAATTTTAAATACAAAGATAAAATTATTTAAAAGTTCTACACAAGCCATTGGCAGCTAAAACCACCTGATGAATTATCAAATGTGTATGTATCATATTTTGGGAAATAATCCCTTAAACATTATAACCAAACAAGGTTTAATTTTTGGGAGGAGAGAATAGAAACCAAAATAAAGAGGAATTCATACAATGTGTCAGTCTTAATATCTGATATTCAGAATTTTGCAATATTTACAAATCATATATGTTATATATTTAATGATATAAATCAAGGGGGATTTGTTTTTTTAAGGCTCCTGATATTATGTTTGCACTTAATTGGATCAAAACAAATTGAACTGTATTTAATACTTTATTATTATTTCTATTATTTAACAGCAATTTTTTCTTCAATTTTTAGAAATACACATAATGTTTAATAGATTAAACCTAGCTGATTAAGAAAACAAATCAATTATAATATCCAATCTGATAAGTAAATGGTATTTACAGCCCTAGATTTTACAAGTAAAAAAAATGGACTGCCCGTAGTATGGTGTGGTGAAAGTAGGTATCCTCACAGACTTTTTAAAAAATATTTTAAAATGTATTATTGCAATACATTTTAAAATAAAGTCTGAGGATACCTTGGTGAAAGTCTTGTTCTTGAGGAGCCTCAAAATAAACAGTTTTGTTACTTACACGTTACAATTTAAAAGAGCACTCAGAAGAGGAAGTTGTGATAATTATAAAATAAAAATGTAAAGCAAAAATAAAATCCCACCAGAATTTGTAGACAGTTGAAGGGAAGCAACCCAAGTGGGTGTTACATGATGCATTGTAAGTAATCCAAGAAAAAAGACTGTTTATCCAACTTACAAATAATGCAGAAAACGTATAGAGATATTTAGAGGATAAATAGATCTCCTGTACTTAGTTGTAGATTTAATTCTTTTTTTAAAATCATCAAAAACCGAATAATCTACTCGATTCAAGAAACCAGATGGATTATGGAACCTGCCTCGAGTGGTGGTGGTGGTGGTAGTAGTAATGAACAGCAAAAGTAAAACACTAAATTAAAGTAGTCTGCATACGACACACATGCACATACACAATTACTTTAATAAGAGAAATGATTTCTGGGAAAACAATTTTTATATAAATTTGGATTTCACAGCAGAGAAGTAATAGCAGTTTTAAAGAAAAAATTCAATTTCTTTCTTGATTCAATGTTCAAAGAGCCCTTTGAGAAAAAAAAACCCTACATTTTTTAGATTGTTTATAAGGAAATGCATACCAAATAATATTAAAAAAATATATATATATATTAGGACACTGTCATTTGTTAATAAAGATTACCATATCTCTCTTCGTTTCTATTACTTGTTTTCACCTCATTTCCACAGTTAATAAGAATTTGTAACTATGATTTTTTTTGTATTAGTTTTCTGTAAACATCAAAAAGCAAAAATTAAGTCTTTTTTACTCATAATAATTTAAAGTTGAACTTCCAATGCAATATATTTTGATGGTTACAGCTGAAAAGTTACAGCAGATCATAAAAAGGGCTTTTATTAAATATTGGATCATCTTAAGATTGATTTGTTTTCAATCCAATCACACCATTTCCAAGATTACTGTGTCCAAATTTACAATATTTCTCCTTCTTCCAACAAGGTCTAATAACTGATAAAATATTTCTTCACATAACGAAATAGAAGGAGTCGAATATAATAATTATTTATGTATGTGAAAATGAATATTTACATATTTACACCTTTTCTAACCAACACAGTGCAGGGGTGTGATCTAATCCGAGATCAAATTTCTCTGTGGTATCAAGCCTTGGACAGTGTGAGTGCCACTGAACTATGCCCAGAATTTAGTGTTGAGAATTTCACAATTATATAAATTGAGTGAGTAGATGCAGGTTAGATTAAGATGACAGACTGAAGAACTAGATCAGTGGTTCCTAACTCGAAGCTCATAAAACATTCGAGATAATTTTTACAAGAGCAAGGATTAAGACTGATCCAGAATCCAATACTTTTAGTTAATTTTAGATAAAGCCCAAATTTTCCCACTCTCATATATAAGAATGCCTTCTTCCAACAAATCGAATCAAAGAAGCTTCATATAAATTTACATCTATAATAATCTTATTCCAAGATATCACCATGAATTGAAAAGTTGGTAATGAAAAAATAGATCGAGCTATTTCATTCAACTGAAAGGGATCATTAGAGACAAAAGGTCAGAGACCACAGGTCGGGAAAGAAAAAAATATATATTTATCGATGTACTGCAATTTTAGAAGTATTAAACCAACCACTAGTAGAGAGGGCCATCCACTCTAATTTGAATTTAAAGTTTTCTTTTCTTAAGATAAATTGTAAAAAAAAAGAATTAACAGAATTAATTTCAAAACCCACCATCTACCACTTTAACTAAACCTGCAAGTGCAATAAATGTACAATCCCATTATGTGTCACAGACTTTACAACTTAAATAGATTGAGTAAAGTCAACTTAAAGTGGTAAGAACTCTACAGATTCTTAGATGGCTTCCCTTATGTATATATGTATATAAGTAAGGAAATAGGTATTTTAGTTGACACAAAAGTAAGCAAAGTAATTAAAGTTCTCAAAAATCTAGCAACTCATTTTGATAGATTAAATATCATGGTAACTATAGTACTTACTTCTAAATGTTTTCACATTGAAAGAGTTTGAAAATAAGATTAGAATGTATGATCTTTTCACTGAGGGATTTTTCACAATTAAATACATACATATATAAATAAATGTCAGGTGATCCTCTGCTTATTCATAAAGGAAATAGATTTTTTGTTTATAAATTGATTTGAATAATTTCTGTAAAAGGAAATTTCCTTCAAGAGAAATCTGTTAGTTATGTGCCCCCTAATAAAACCAAATGCAATCATTTTCAAACAATTCTTTGTAAAAGTATAACTGCAGATTTCTGTTCTTGCTTTTCAAATAGAGAAAAGCAACAATTTTTTTTTAAATGATAAAATAATTGATGTCCTCTACATAAATAATATTATACAAAAAAAAACAACAAATCTCTTCAACATCACGTTACCAGCACATCCGTCTGCAAATAAATCATCCAACAAAGTTAGACAGCAAATTAAATCATGATATAACCATTGTTGCAACCATTTACAGGACCATTAATCAACAAAAAGTTATTTTTTCCATAATTGTTAGCCAACAATCAACAAGAAAAATTATTTTAACAATTTTATATTACAAAAACAAAGAAAAAAAAACAAAACAATTATGAATATATTTTTTTTTAAAAGAAAAAGAAAAAAAGAAAAGAAAATGTCTGGCAGAAAATGCATGGGTTTATGCCTTCTCTCTTACAACAAAACAGATATATAACAATATAAGCTTAAAAGGTCATTTAAAAAACAAAAAAAACTAATAAAATTTATCATTATCTAAATGGCTATGTACATGGGGCTTGAATATATCAAAGTGTAAAATTTTAAGAAAACCTAATTAAAAGGTAAATATATGAAATGACAGTCAAGTCTGTGTATAAATAAATGATCAACTCTGAACTGAACTGAACTGAAAAGATGCAAGCAAACTTTGTAAAAAAATGATGTCAGTATCATTTATTCCTCAAAATCTAAGTAATCTACTAAATAAACATGAACATTAAACCATTACCAAATTAGCTCTAACAACATTCCTTTCCAGTTTTTGATAATTCGTCAAATTTTACATACCTTAATGAGAAATATACGCAATCAATTGTTTTGAGAAAATTATACAATTACTAGTGACACCTGCAGTTCTTTTTCAAGATCTTACCCGATCAGGAAAGGGTATATTTAGCTAGAGAATCTAGTAAATGGCAATCACAAATATACACACTAGCAATATGTTTAATATATTTTTAAATCCATACACAGTAGAATATCTTAAGGGACAGAAAATACTTTTAGATGCTCAAGAGACAAATTATGTTTCTACAATCCAATAGATTAAAGTAGTTAACTGTATTTCTTCAATTAAAAAAAAAAAAATCACTTTGAAAGAAAAATACAGTGAGATTGTAAAATATACAACAAATACCTGATGATGAACACCTAATACAATGAGATGACTGGAAACACATCAGCAAGGAGAATCTTTTCAATTTTAGATTAATGTAACATTTTACCACTATGTAGATATATATGTTAAATTTTACAAACACATAAACATGTTGATCATAGTAGATATGGTACAAGAAATAGACCTACAATCTAAATGAATATTTCTGTTTAGTGTTTAAAATATTTAAACTGTCAAAATGTTGCTCTTGATAATGGCAACTGATGACAAAGCCCAATATTGAGTGCATCAATGATTAATAAGGAACGTCTGTAAGATTAACATGTCTGATGTTACCATTACAAAATACTTGTAATATCTCATAACAAAATAAATACTCATTAAGTACATAAAAGTGAATTTTGCACCTTTCTTTTCCCCCATTTTTGTAAGTGATTGCAACTGTTTGTAAATTTTAAAAAAAGAAGCTAAAGTTCAATTGGCAAGGAAAAATTAAGAAATATTTTAAAATATTTATGAGTCGTAATTTGACAGAATGTTGGGTGTTTTAAATACTTTTAAAAAATAAATGCTGTTGTATAGCATGAAAATTTCAGAGTTTTCAGCTGGAAAGATTTTGTTTTTAATTTCAATTTTCTTACTAAAATTCTAAATAGAAAGTAACTTTCATTTTTATGATGTACTTTTTGTCAGTTGTCTTAATTTGGAATGAAAGAGAACTTTCTTGCATTTTGCATCATCATGAGTTAAAATATTTCACAAATGAATAAAATAATCAATGGAAATTAACCCGAGTAATGAAAAAAATGTAAACCACCACCTGCCCAAAACATTTCCATGTCTGGGGAAAAAAAAAAAAAAAAAAAAAAAAAAAAGAGAGAGAAATAATCTCATGATTTTAAAAGTGACTGTTATAAACTTTGCTTATACTAATTTTTTTCTCCAATGCATTTAATAGTTTGCTCATCTCTATCAATATAAGGTCACTGAATCCCATTTTTCTGAGCAGGTTTGTATGGACATTTAAAAAACATTTTTCACATGGAAAATTCTTACTTTAGTTTTGTGTTGCTAGCTTTAGTGAAAGATAATCGTCACAGCTACAAATACAATCAATTAAAAAGTAAACAGGAAAGAAAAAAAGATATCACACACGTGATTTCTCTTTTTCTGTTTTTAAATTTGGGTTATATAACTTTTTTGCAACAATCCCAAACATTTAGAATCCTTATAACAAATGTAAAAAATAATTAAATTTATGTGAATTTTTTAAATGGTACATTTTTGGCTGTTAAAATTGTGAACTAAGGGAAATAACCTCTACTGTTGTCATTCACTTCCTTTAATACTTGTATATAGTTAGTTTTCTTAACATTTAAATGATATAAGAAAACTACACAAAACAAGTTATAAAAAGATAGGTTTCCTAATAAAAACTATGTTTATAAATGTGTTTATAAATGTATTTTTAAATGTTTACACTTGAAGCAATATTAAGCCTTACAAGTAGATAAAATTGTTTATTATTCCACAATTATACAAATGAGCAGCCTACCATGCAAGAATATTTATCCAAGGGGCAGATACCCTTTCCTAGGTTAGAAACCATACAAGCTGTATAAAATGGTTATAAATTTCATCTTATAAGCAAAGATAACCATTCATCCCATATAGCACTGGTAGCCAACTATATAAGTCTCATTGTTTCTGTTGCCTAAAAATGTAAAGAGAAAGACATGAAACTTGTAAAACAGATTATTCAGGATTGTTTTATTTAGGTTGCTTATGTAAAAAGAGGGAAGTTAGATGCTCCAAAATGTAGAGATATCATGATGTAAAGGACCACATTTAAGATACAAACAGACTTTATTCTTTATATTTAGTTTTTAGTTAATGAGGAAGAAGATAGAAAAGAGGAAGAAGGCAGTGGTACCAACATTTCCAAGCCAGACTAAGGTGAATGTGTGTGTATATGTCAAAAAGGAGGACATTTCTTTTCCATGTGTCAAATAAAAATTTACAAAAAGAAAGAGTATAGTTGCATCACAAAAATAACAAAATTTACAGCAATAATAATAATATATTTGATTCTTAATTTTTTTTTCTTTTTACATATGGCATTAAAAATTCTTTTTGTGACATAAAATTACACTAAGCAGAATTGCTGTAACCCATGATATTACTTTGATTTTACAAACACACTCATACACACACTTAAAAATACAGAGAAAAAAAAACAAATAAGTTGGATCAGTGGCACACCACATGATAATTAATTCTGGCTCTTTAGATAGTGCAGGCATCGCACTTTAACAACTCTGAACCCATCTAAGTGTTGAGAAATAAATGCTCAACATTTTGTCTGTCATTAGTCAAAACACTGAAACTGTTAGAAATATCAGAAAGACTGCAATATTTTTTATTAATTGTTGAGTATTTTTATCTCTGTATTTCATTATTTACATTTTGTGAATGATAAGTTGATACTGATAAAATTCTAGATATTTCTAGTAGATATAAAAAGTAAACCTGTTTTTTTACTTTAAAAAACCCCCAACAAAGCTGTAATATTTAGTAGGGTAAGGGAGATAAGTCAATTCTTTGCAAAACAAACAGGGAAATAATTTTTTTATTTAAAAGGGGTCTTTTAAATAAAAATTATTTCCCAGTTTGTTTTGCCTAGTTGTGCTTTTTATCTTTAGTGTCCAATATTTTCAGAGAAGCTTTTAGGAGAAAATGTACTTCACTCCAAGTTATTTTATTCTCATAAAAGTTTTCTTTTTTTCCCCATATAAAAACAAACTTTTTTCATTCATATTTTTCTTTGTATTTGTAGAGTATAATCTCATTAGTTATTACATATTACAGAAAATCTAAATAAAAATGATCTAAAACCATGCTGTTAAAGAAAATGACATTTAAAAGTTTCCTAACCAAATAAACTACTAATTATCATTACTGCTCAATTTTAGTTTCTGTTGGCTAATTTAAAAAATATATTTTTGGAATATTTCCTTTTCTATACAACATATAGTGGTAAAAAATTAAATGTCCAGTTTTATTAATTTTATTGGAATAATGAGTTTAATTTTTTTTAAATTTAAATTTATCTATCTGCATGCTAACAGAAAAGTTCTTCACCGGAGTAAATTTACTATTTGAGAATCTCTCTTTTTTTCACTTATAGGAAATTCACATATTTGTTAATAATAAATGGACATATTCTAATTCAAACTCATCTTGTCTGATTTTGTATTTGATATATTAATTCTAATTATATGAAGTTTGATTGGAAATAGTGAAAAAAAGATTTAAAAAAAAAAAAAAAAAAAAAAAAAAAAAATGAAGCTTTACAATTAGCTACCATACATTTAAAGTGAGCTATGAATGTTCAGAACCTATCTGTAGTTAATTTGTATTTTTCACAATAAATTCTCATAGGTTTTCCAAGATTATAAGATAAACGTAAAGTTATAATTGTAAATAATTGCCTGGTTTTGTGTTAAAGTTTCTACTATTGCACTCATAATTCTATCTTTTCAGTAAAATTTTCACATTTTACTTTTTTAACATAATGGCCACCTATGATTAGTTTTAAGCTATAATCCATTCTTTATAGCAATTTGTCATTTAAGAAAAATAAAGATAAAGCTAACTATATACATAAGTAAAAGCAACTCAATTTTATTTCATTAAAGGTTGAGGCAACTATTTAAAAAGTTGCTTTGTGCAATTTGATTACTGAACAGTTACTGCTACAGTTTGAAATACACTGTGAGCTTCTTGTAGCAATAAATTACTTCTGTAAAATGTTAAATGCCATTCTTATATATAAAAATGTATTTTTGCATAAGTGCAACTAGTAGTAATTGCGAAAAGAATATGGCTTAGCCACAAAAAATTATTTTAGTATTAGAACTGCTTTTATGTCAGGCAGGGTCTGTGTAAGCTTGTGTATGAGACCATATGATTTTCAGTGTTTTGTTAATGTAGAATAAATGAATATCAGATTATTATTGTTGTTGAGCCAAGTTGAAATTGAAAAAACAAAAAGATAGCTTAAATTCAATTCACTTACAGTGTGTGAGGCTCACAAAATTATTTTTATGAAATCAGTGATTGGAATGTATGATATGTTAACACTGAACAAAAAAAATTACAGGAGGACACCCAATTCAAGACATTGACAATATCTTTCTTTTTTTTTAAAGCAAACATTTTTTCTCAGTTTTTAAACATTTTTTAACTTGAAAAATCTGTTATGGTAAAAAAAAAAAAAAAAAAATATCAATGTTCACTTATAAAAACAAATTAAAAAAAAATATTGTATATGCCTCGTTCTGTTTTTAATACCCAAAATCTTCAAATTTTATCATTGTTTATATAACATGCTTTTTTTATTTTACAAATTTTCATTTTGTAAGCGGCATAAACATTTTCAAATTCCATTGCACTTAATAACCCCAAAGTGCATTGTTATTTTATATCTATGAATACTTTTGGCTGGTCAGAAAGAAAAGAGTTTCACCTTTCCAATCAACTTTCTCTGTACTTTTAACACCTGCACTCTTAACTTCTCATCTTTCACAGATGGAAAATACAGGTAATTCTAAGGGTCAGATCCAGCTTCCTGGACACACACACACACACACACACAAAATGTTGACAAAATTTGCAGAAGGTAGAGGTTTCGTAGACCAAACAATTATTCCTATTTTGGTTTGATGTAGAAAATAAATTATTTTCAGTGCACATTTAAAAGTAGTTATGATTTTCAAAAATGTTAGTTTTTAGCAGAGTAAACAATATTAAAAATGCCTCCTTTTCAGTTGAACTTCAAATAAGAGCAGTTAATCCACTTAACTCATATCAAAACATTTATTCTTTTGTCATGAAATATATGTTTTATTTATTTAATTTCAATGATTTTCTTTTTACCCCCCCCCCCTTCTTGTTGCTTTTTTCTTCACAATGTTTCAGGTGTTTCATTCTTTGGCCATCTTCAGGTGAAATTTAGTTCAGTGCCAAGTCCTTTGGTTCATTAGGTATTGGACAACAATTTCACCTGAAGACAACTAGAGACTGAACCAACCAACATTTTGCCAAAAAAATAGTTTTAAAAAATCATAATAAAATAATAATTACAAATTTTTCTGATAACTTTTTTCTAATAATAAAAACTTTGTCTTATAATTCACCATTTACTGGGTTTGAGTGTTAAGTTAATAGTTATACACATTGATTCCTAAAGTGATTAGCATGAATCAGTGGAATTGCCTAGACAGACAGATGTGCATTGGGTGAGAAGTAGCAATATGCACTTAACAAGATTAGTGTAATTGCTCTAGCAACATTAATTACAAGTCTTAAATTCTCTGTTACTGCATTATGTCTTGTTGTGCTCCAAGTTCGTGCTTGATAGAATGTAGGTTTTGTGTAGAAAATCAGGTTCTGCCCAAGCAAGTAACAAAATAATAAAGATGGTCTATGATTATTTACAACACTCCTGAGTGATTTTGAATCTAGAATTAAGAAGCCTTCATAAAGCCTACCTAGCAGTAGTGTCCTGTCTCAATGAATATCATTTTAAAGCTAGCATCACTGGTCAAATTCATCAATTAAATCAATTAAACTGAAAGTTTAAAGTTGGATTTCGATTACATGAGTAAATAATTATTACAACTTAGATTACCTTCCCCAGAGAATTGAAGAGACCATTAATCTAAAGAATACTTTATTTTTAATAGGAAAAAATAGAAAAGGGAGTTTCAAATATGAGAGCCACTGGTTTGACATTTTCTTCTTTCTATATTAGATTTGTACACAAAATTTGTTCATAACTGTTTCATTATTTATGCACAATGCTTTTTTTTGTTTTTGTATTTTTAATTACGTGTATGAAAAGAAATGCCTTTAATATTTGTGCAAATATCCAATTATTGTATGTTGTGTCTATGTAAAGTTAAATAATTGGGTACAATGATTTGTTTTTATTATGATGTTATAAAATTATAAAACTGTTATATTATGGTATGGTCATTTATTAGTTGAAGGCCTCCAGATACACTAAACTTTGTGAGCTGCAGAAAGAGGAATATTAACTGTTAAACAACCACGTCTCACGGTACAGATGTCAAAACTTGTAACATTATAACAAAAAGATGTTTGAGTTATAAACAGGTGGCTATATAGTACCCTACAGACACAATGTTGCTCAACCAATGTTACTATGTTAAACCCAATGAAAGTTGAAATAATTCAGCAATCAACCATTATTAACCAATAGGAGAACAATAGAGATTCAAAAGTAGACACAGAAACTGTTTTTATTGCTTTATCATAATTTAAGGATTGTATAAAGATAATGAATTGAACCAAGGTAAATGCACTTCAGAAAATAGAAAATAAGGAAAATAGAAAAGATCAGTTTTGTATGAAGGGAAAATGCTGAACTTAGACTAAGGTCTTGACTAAAAGTTTATTTTGAACTGGAAGGTTGTTCATAACTTTATATAAACACATGGTTTGAATATGAAAAGCACAGTGGATACCATTTTTATTTGTGAATAATTTGTAATGTTAATTAAAAAGCATTAATTCTTCTTATAAACAATGGATAACAGTTTTGAAATTAGGCAGTAAACTGACATAACCTGGAAACTTGTAAATGGGGTAGTGGCACATTACAGCTGCCTATTGCCAACACATGATCTTTTTTGTTTTGTTTTGAATTCCCTTCCTTTTCAATTAACATCATTTTACAACACTCTTTTTAAATGTAAACTTGTGTATATGCCACTTATGGTCATCTTGGGGCAAGCTGAGAACCTTATAGTGAACACTATAATTGTGGGTTTGGCACAGCATTAGACTGATAACAGATCTAATATTTCATGCCAAATGTTTGGTAATTAGGCTTGTTACTAAAAACTTAAAAGAACTGAAAAAGAAAACTTTATATATCAGTCACATACTTGTAAAATCCAAAATACTCTTATGTATAAATATCCAAAAACAAACAATTCAGTTTAAAATGCTTTGGCATTAACTAGAAATATCAGTTATTGTATGGCAATATTTTCAAACACAAATTGATCATTAGATGACCTTTTTAAGCGCTAACGCATGACTCGATCACATAATGTAATATAACTCTTGAAGATTCAATCTACTTCACCCAACAAATTTACAGCAAATTATATTAAATACCAAGACAATTAGCTAGTATATACTGGATAAGCTCCAAAATAAGACCTAATAATGTCTGAAAAATGAAACAGAGTTTCTAATACAAAAATAGAACTTAAAAATCTGGATTTAAAAAAAAAGGTCATCTCTAGCATCAACCTCTCCAGGGAAAATCATCATCATTATTATTATTATATATATAGCTTATGCTTCATTAATTAACAATTTATATAATTTAGATTATATTAATTATACAAACTAAAACAATAATATTTATAAATAAAATTTTTGAACTTCATGCTAAGTGGGCAATATAAACTGAACATCGAGCAAGATCTATATAAT
>VCCN01006291.1:79267-103295 GCA_006491835.1 Architeuthis dux
TCATTTCCCAAAAATCATATATATATATATATATATATTATACCCCAACCAACAATGTTAAAGACCTATTTGACACATTCAACTCCTTGGTGTATGTAAAGATTTAGGTCTCTATTTGTTAAATTGTTATTATCAATTTGTTAATAAAGTATTATTGTTATTAGTGCATGTATCATTATCATTTTCATAAGCAGCAGCAGCCGATCATGAGACAATTAAAGACCTACAGAAAACATGCTGATAGAGGTGATCTAACAGGTGGGATGGTCGGAAGGCAAAAGGATTTACAGGTAGAAAAGAGACAAAGCAAAAGAAACATTAGTAACATTCAGAAAGAGGAGATTTCTTTTATAGAGTTTTTTTCTTGCAAAAAGTTATTTTCTTCCGCCCACGAATTTGAACATAACATTTAAAATATTTTTTATGATGTATTCAATTTTCTCATTGTACTAAACAAAAAGAAAATATACATACAAAAATAAATTTTGATATTAAGTACAGAAATTAACTTTAAAAACTTATCCAGAATGACTCAGAGACTGCAACAGAGCCATCTAGCCAATGTAGTCACCTGACCTATACATTTCACATAAATAATGAAATTATACAATTACTGAGACTGTTTTAAACAATCAATATTTAAGAAAAGTATTAATGTTGATGAAAGTTTCATATTCAAGAAAACTTTTAAAAAGTGAAGTGAATCTTAAAATATTAGAAAAGTCAAATGCTCATTTCACAAAAAAATTAATTTCTCTTTAATGTTCTTTTTAAAATAACATTCTTTGTCTTTTGAGGTTTCAGTCATTTATGTAGTTATAATATTGCCGATTTGACAAGACTGACTAGTAATGGATTCTACTTCTATGGCTTGCTGGCAATTTTACTTCTGAGTGAGAATTAATGAATTTACCTGGCACAAAAGAATGGGACCTCAATCCTACAGTTTTCAGTTTAACTTTGAAATTTACAAAACCAAAAGATGTCAATATCTACATTCTAAATTAGAAATATTACTTTTTTTTCCTTAGAAGTACTGTTGACACAGAGGCTGATACATATAAACATATTTACTCTTGTCCACAAAAAAAATGTCAATAAAGGTCTACTTCATTGTTTTGTTGAAAATATCAAGTTTTGAAATTATACATACATAGATCAAATTAGATAAATAGCAGCAAACCAAAAAAATATCTAACACTCGGCAACCCAGGCATAAATATAAAAACACTTGCGAGCAGTAGCTAATCTTTTCATTTAGCTTTATTATTATTCATGTTAAAAAGAATCACATCAGGTTTTATTTCTCCATTTTATACTAATGGAGTGTGTGAAGGCAACCTAAGTTGTGATACTGAAGTGAAATGTTAAAAGAAATATTCTGAGTTATATGATTGCTCTCTGAATACACCACTTTTCATACAGTTGTTCTTGCAGAAACAAAAAAAATTCTGGAAGAAATTGCTGAAGATTCCTATACCCCCCCCCCCTGAAACCATACATGGGCGTTTAAATAAACAAAATAAAGGAGTTTCTATACAACTACTTATGGTGTTGTAAACTACACTACTGATCAACAAGTGGAAGAAAATAAGTAGTTAAGGAATCAACTATTTTATAGCTTAGAGTTATCTTTAAAAAAACTTCAGTCTTGAAAGAACCATTTGACTTACCTTGACGGTGGGGAGCATTAATAGTAGTCAGCGTGTGCAGTGACACAGGCACCTGGTAGGAACTGAAAAAACAAAAAATAAGGAATTTTCAAGATTATTATTATTACAATTATTCAATACCAAATTTATAAATTACATTTTCCAGTGACTTCAACTCTCTATATCTTATGACATGTTGGAATCACCATTCTCCACTAAATATCTCCATGCATATTATGATACCACAAAGAATGTGTGTGGTCTTTTTCAACACATCAGGGAAAAGTTTGTCCTGTCTCATATTTAAAAAATGTTAATACAACTAAAAACAAGCCTTTTCCTTTAAAAGAAACTGTTGAGATGCATCAAGCATATTGCAGCATTGTCTAGCAAGAAAGCATGGAGAACATGAACCTTTCTTTCAACAGAAGTCTAATGTTTCTCCTTATTAAGTAATACATGGTTTCAATTCAGCAGATAAACTTGAATTACTCGGATTATCTGCCTCACCCATAAACTGGACTCCAAGTGCATCTGGTGGCAGATCCATTGTCAAACAAATCTTCAAAAGTTCATTCCCAACAGTTCATAGCCATATACAATACATCCCTAACAATTCATAGCCGTGGAATATGGAACATTCATCCCCAACAATTCATAGCCGTGTATTATGGAACATTCATCCACAACAATTCATAGCCATTCATCTCCAACAGTTTATCCCCAACCTAGTGTTACAATATTAATACCAGCTATAAATTAATCGTAAAATTCCTATATTCATTACAATAAACTAAATTCCACTACTATTGTTGTAAATGCTAGTTGCCGCTGTCAACTGGTGAAGGTGAATAAACCAAAATAAATCAAGTAAGATAAAGAGTAAAAGAAAATAAGTTTCAACAATGTAAATTTTTTGACTGGACTCCTATTAGAAGTCTAATAACATTTTTATATACAAAATTAATATACAATACGATATAGAATGTTAGAAGATTTTCCTTTGCAAAGTGAGTGTATTTTGTTAGTATAGAATGTGTTAAATGGTTTTACTTGAAAGTTTATTTCTCTGAGAAATATTTCTTGGTAGAAATTGAATAGCATTTAAATGAAGAATTGTTTGTTTGTAGAGAAATTTATAAATTTATAATAAAATGTTCATCTGACTGTAGAAATACTAATATCATGTTCATAGTGTTGATCAAAATGTATGTATATATTTTTAGTACTGTTTGATATGGCCCTAATCAAATATAACTGTAGAATACATGAAAGAGAAATACAAGCAAGACAGATATAGTGTGGGCTGGAATGTAGCTCTATTGGGGTCCCGTGGGAACTTTTTATTAGAAGCCCGAAGTAAGGTTTTTATAAAACCTCATGAGGAACTATTTCAAAATAAAATATGTTGCCAATTTTTAAGTATTTATTTACATTTATTTATGTGAATAAACATTTTCTTTCTGACCAGGCCACCACAGTGAAAATCCACAATTATGAAAAATGGCCCCAAAATTCTTTTGCAATTGATCTGCAATGTCTACCCAAATTATTCTGACACACTGAATGTCCCTCTGTCTGTCCACATGATATCTCCAAAAGTTCACAATGAATTTCAATGTAATTTTGTGGAAGGGTGGGCAATAGGCTACAACAGAAGTAATGAATTTTGGAGCGGATCCATCCACAATTATCTCCCCTAAGTTGTAGCTATCTGTCCATACCACACACTATCTTCAAAAGTTATGTCTGTCGACACAATATCTCCAACAATTCTCATTAATTTAAATGAAATTTTTGTGGGCCACGGAAGAGGTGATTAAATTTTGGAGCAGATCCATACACAATTACCTCCCCTCTGTCAAAGCTATCAGTCCACAAGGATTTATGATATTTGATTATAAATAGCTCAAAATGACTTGCTCTCAGGCATATGATTCTACTGTAAACTTTACTCAGCATGAAATGTCCTTTCCAACAATATACAATATGCCCATATTTGATGAAATATCTTTTTCTGAATAGGGCGCCACAGCAAAAATGTTATTATGAAAAATGGCCATAACATTTTTTTGCAACTGATCTGGAATGTCTACCCAAGTTATTTTGACTCACTGAAGGTCCCTCTAGCATGTCCAATTGGTTTCATTAGTCAACTCAAAAATTCCTACGGAACCCTATTACAGTACCCTGAAAGCATTTTAAACTACAAATTAAGCAGGTACTATGATTTAACATTAAGGATATATTTCTCAGATAGCACCTCGCATTTCATTTTAAAGGGTGGATTTTTAAAAATCAATATCTGATGTCTGTAATACAGGCATTTATTTAAAGAAATACCTGCATTCCTTATCATTCCTGGGACTGGGAATACCAATTCTAAATGAACCTGAGCCAGCTTAACCCACTTTGGACCTTTTAAATTACTGGAGGCTTAAGGGGGAGCCTAACATCTTTCATTTTTAACGTAATCATTTCTTAGATATAATGGATCAATCAGGATTGATATTTATATACAATTCTTCTATATCACTGATATGTTCAGTTACTAAGCTATTTGTGCAACTTGTAAAATCTATGATGTTTAAGAATACAATATATGCAGATAAAAACTTAATAATTACACCAAACTCTTTTCAAGGTGAAAACTACAGAACAATGAACACGCATGTATGCGTATATGCATTCTGCCAGTGATGATACTAAATTTAATTCTGAGTGTGAATTTGTGTTTATGCACTTTTAATAATAATAAAAGCTTAATTTCTTATTTAATTTGCTTTATTCAAGGGACTCAGTTCTTGCAAGTCTCTCTACTACATTGTCCGTAAAACATCCTATTGCCAATGCAATGTGTAATGTGTAAAAATAATGAATTTACCAAGTCATAGCTAAGTCACAAAAAGGATGATAAGACTAATCTTTAATTAAAATTTGTAGGTCTTGATGCCTCATACAAATGCAATATAATAAGTATGTCAAAGTGTGACAGAATATATATTTCTTTCATGCGTATATTTTAGAATTCTGTTTCTATAGAAATTATACCTCATATTTTCAGCTGATTAAATTCAGAATCCAATTAGATATGAAAATACTATTTGCAGATGAGAACCAGTTACTTTACATATTTACCTATTAGTAGGGTAACTTGTTATGGTCTTGGTCACTTCAGCAGTTGACCCTTCTGGCTCTGAAAATTCATAAGAATGAACCTCAGGCATGCGACATGTCTCAGCAACATCAAAACTTGAAGTTTGTGCAGGTGTACCACATTCACTGCAATAATTGGAAAAGATTTTATTAGAAAAGTAAATAAATAAATATTCTATATAGTAACTGATAAGGTTACTTGGCACTGCCTAGATAAAAAATGTAACAAATAAATATAAAAGAATTAAGCTTTAACTATACAAAATCCTTACCTAGAATCAAATTGGGAAAAGGGGAAATGAGTTATATTCATTTGAATCTATTTTAAAGATTCTAATTAAAAATAAGACAACTCATAAAACAAATGTCAAAACTTGAGCACTTGTGGTAATGTAGTATTATTAGCATTGGTAATGTAGTATTATTAGCATTCTCATTTCACATGATTTTTAAAATTGTTTCAGTAGTTCTAAGTGCTTAGAATTACACAGAATATTTATCATAGAAGTTGAAATAAACTTTTTAAAAATCTTGCATCAATTCATTCCGAAGAATATAAAAGTTTTAAAATATTAGCTTTAAAATTGTCTGATGGACAAAAGACTTCAAAAGACTGAAAGAAAGTGTATCTTCATACGAGCTGTATCTTCCTTACCTCTCCTTATCCACAGACGTATCAATTGTCTCGGATGTATCCATTCTTTCAAAACTGGTTCTTGCACTTTCTTCAGAATCTGAAAACTGTCCATCTGCATCATCAGTCTCTTCTTCATCATCCATGTCTCTATCATCTTCATCATCTTCCTCATTATCATCATCCAAAATCTTTGTATCTTTTGCTATTGCACTCTGAGCAGCAAGAGCCACAGAATCAATCTGAGATTCATCTACAGTAACAGGAACAGGGACAATGCCTAGTTCCAGACATTTCTTCTGATGTGCTTTGGACTTCATGTGTTTTGTGAGGTTCCCCTTTGTCTTGAAGGATAAGCGACAGTGTCGACAGTGATAGGGTCGCAGATCTGTGTGTGTACGGATGTGTTTCTTCAACATGCTCGGTTTTTTGCAACGAATGCCACACTCTTCACATACATACTTGCCACGGCCCCGCCCACGAATATAGATGTAGTCCTCGTTGGAACGAAATCCACCCTGGAAAATGCGTACACGTTTAGGTTGTTTGGTAGACTGAAGATCTTTTACACCTATACTACTTGGTGTAGACTCCATAGAGCCACCTGAGGCATGCAAAATGTCTTCAGATGGCAACTTCATTTCTAATGCCAATTTAGAAGATTCAGATTTTGTGGTGACAATATTGAAGATGCCATCCGTTAACTTCTCAATAGCATATGAGGAGGAAAGCCAAGTCTTCTTCGGTTTGCTATAAAGGCTCCACTTACAACTATCAACGGCATTCACTTCGCAAGATTTGGCAGAGGACACAACAAAAATGGGATCACTGAACTCTTTTGAATTGTATAGAGAAATTAGCATCTGAGCTGTCAAGCTACCAGGATCTGGATTGGGTTGAGAAAGCTTCCAATTGGAGTACATTGAAATGTTGTGGTTATCTCCTTGGGCAACATACATCGGCTGGACCTGTTGAACACAGCACAGGGTCGTATGAGTGAGTCCCTGAAGTGAATTGACTGAATGACCATATAAATGCTGTTGAATTGAGTTGATGTCAGTAGTTGTTTTTGTTAAAGCCCCGAAGTTAACACTTTGGGAAAAACTGTGTGACCCTTGGAGAACAGATGATGATTGAGATGAAATACCAACATCATCTTGTGACTGAAATGTCTTACCAGATGACAAACTTTCATTGTTGGTAGATAAAGATTCTTCCACATCTTTTGATGGTGGCTCCACTTCTTCATGTGACTCCTGGGAACCCAATTTATACTCTTTGTGTAGCAAAAATGAAACTAATCGAGAAATGGCAGGTAGCTGAGGAGTCTCCTTACTACCTTGCCTAAACATAGAACTTGCAGGAATGGCTGGCAATGGGAAATGGTGTGCTGGTAAGGGAGCCAGACTTCTCCTGACAGCTGAACTCTGAATAGAGTCAAAAAACTTCATTGGCACTGCCATTGGCTCAGCTATAGCAACAGGCACAGTCACTGGTGCTGAGATGACAGAAGCCAAGGTGACGGGCAAAGTGTTCACCGGTTTATATTCTAAAGTCTCAGGCAAACTGCTCAAGCGTTTTTCAGCAGACAGCTTCATGGAAGAGTTACCAGACCAGCTCTGCCCCATGCGCGACATGAGGGGTTCAGAACCTGCTCGTGTCACTCCTGGACGTATCACTGTATCAGAAGGTTCACTAGTTCGGACTTTTCTCTTTTTCAAAGGAGAATTCCTTTCATTTCTATTACTGTCAGGTGGTTGCTTCATAACATCAGGAGATGATGTCCACAAAAGCGCAAGATTTGTAGAACCCTCCTTTACTGAAGGTGTGCTTCCTGTACTTGAAAAAGTAGAAACAGTTTCTGATTCTTGTTCTTGGGACTGCATCCTTTCTGTACTCATAGAGCGTTTCATCAAAATCTTTCCTTTAAGCTTTAATTTTGTTGGTGTGCTAGGAGTGGACACAGGGTTAGCTATCATAGGGCTGGGTTGAGTCCATGAATTCTGCACTGAAACCATTGGCTGACCAATCATTGATGAAGAGACTGTGGTTGTAGTAGAGACCATTGTACTTTGGGGTATTAGAGAGGATTTTTTCTTGAGAGTAGCTAATAATATTGAAGTCTGTTGGGTTGAAAGGGTCGATGTGTTTATTGAAGCTGAAGGCTGATATTGAAGTTGTAAAGAAGGAGAAGTTGGAGGAATTTTTGGTTTATTTTTTGAACCCTTTGGTCTGCCTTTCTTTTTTGGTAAGGTCATATCAAAACTTTCAAACAATGATGATGTAGGATCCATTTTCTCATCCTTGGATCTTTCTCCTCTTTCAGTGTCAAAATCATTGGAACTTTCACGATCACTGGACAGACTCTGAGACAGGCTTCCAGAAAATGAATCCTTTTCTATAGAGCTACATTTGCCAAGTTTTGGTCTGTCAGTTCGTTCATACTGAAAATCTGGCTCAAAGAATGTTTGTTGGTCAGTGTTTGTTGCAGCGGGACCACTACGACAAAGATGCATTTTACGCAATTGTGAAGATTTGCTGCCAACTGAAAATTCCACATTAGAAGTAGTTCCGACTTCTCGAAGAAAAGGAGAAACTGTAGATGTTTCTATTTTAAACTTTGAAATATCATCAACACTGCTTGACTTTTCTTTTATACTTTTCACATTTGCTGGAGAATTAAGTGAGGCAGGTAGAGTCTTACCTTTCATTAAGAGGCCCTTAATAACACTATTCTCTGGATTTTTACTCACTGAAGTCATAGCAGGGGCTGCAGGCATATACTGAACATTGGACTGCCCTACCATTGTTTGGGCTACATTTGCTGTTGTAGCAACCAGGTTTGACATTGTTGCCACTTTAGACAATTTGATTTCAATTTTGATTTCATGGCTGTTCGAGTGTCCACCACTGCCGATTTTCTCAACCAACTGATCAACTTTGGGGGGTGAAGCTGCCAAGCTAGAGAGTTGTGACTTGCCTGTTAAGTTCACAACATTCTGTGGGTTGTATTTGTCACTGAACAAGAATGGTTTGGGGCTGTTGCTAGTGTCCTTTCGAAGATCTGTCTCCCCTGGAATTGGAGTGAGTGGGATTGATGCAATGCTAGGAATCGAAACTTTGGACATTGAGGAAGATTGAGGCAAATCATCAATCTTTGGTGCATGAGATGGGTCACTAATTTGGCGGAAGATTCGTTTCTGCCGCGGTGGCTCCTTCATTGGAGTGTTGACTATAGAGGCATTCTTCGAAATCAGTTGTGAGATATGTTTCTCAACCATTTCTTTGGTTGAGGGTGTTGGTACTCCTGATAGAATCAAAGAACTGACAGGTTTTGTTTCTTCACCTTCTTTAACAGATTGTTGCTCTTGTGATGGGTTCAAAGCAGAAGACTGTAATTTGTTTGGTAAACTCAGTCCTGAAACTGAAAGAGGCACATTATCTTTGGACCAAGCTGTGCCCAGTTTTGCATCAAAGGTTTCCATTTTAATAGATTTGGGGTTCTCTTTAACAAGACAACTCTTACCAGTTGTCGTCTCACTGGTAGAGAGTGAAGGTTCATCCCATGTCTCTTCAAATGACGATGATTTACTTTCATGGTGCTTTGTTACATAAAACTTTTTCTCAGACAAATAAACAGGATAAGGGGTTGATGAGTGCTGCAGATAGCCTATTTCAGTTTGCTGGCTTTTACTCATATCTCCAAACATACGACATTGGACATTGTCTGAACTTTCCCTTGTGATAGAACCTGCATTGGCACCACTAAATCCACTTCCCCCAGCAGTGGCTACTGTAGTCACAGACAGACTGCGATCACCCAATAGTAAACCCTCTTTCGGTGACAAACATCTTTTATCTTCAAAGTGCAATCGGGTATCAGGCTCTGAGTTACCCCGCATTAGGCGCGTATGGGACTCTGGCACTAATAATATGTCCTTCCTTAATTTTTGTGGATCATCTTCATTTTCACCATCTGTATCACTTGTCTCTGTTTGAGTTTCTTCACTTTCATTAGTGTCTTTTGCATCAACGTCCCCCTCGGTACCAGCCGTCTCCGAGGACGTGCTGCTTGCACTCTGACTAAGACCAGCTTTAAGGGCATGTGTTCGTGATTTTGTATGTTTGGATAAGTTGCTTTTAGTTTTGAAAGACAGGCCACAGTTAGCACAGGGGAAGGGCCTCTCATTGGTGTGCGCACGAATGTGCTTCTCTAGTACACTTGGCTTGGCACAACCACGGCCACAATACTGGCAAATGTGGCGCCCTTGCTTTTGTGGGATCTTGCGTTTACGGCCAGTAGCATCTCCTGTCATGGACTGTTGTTGTTGTTGTTGTTGGAAAGACTTTTCTGTAGATTGGTGTTGGTGTTGGGAATGAGGTTTGTATGCAACATAGTTCATGGGACGACGGGCCTCCTGATTATCAACAGTTGGCTTTGTATAAACCAGCTTAAGACCTGAGAAGGAAAAAGAAAAAGTATGAGACAGATTCTGCTCGGTTTTATCAACAATAAATATGCACATTAAAGGGTAAATATCACATACATGTAAAAGTTGTTTTTTTGTTTGCAATAGAGTACCAAATGTATTTGAAATCTTTGCCCTCCGTGAATATACGAGGAGGTACTCCAAAAATAACTGGAATTATAGATTCAGTCCATTCACAACTTTTGAAAGAAACTCTGGGTCATTTCGAAGTTGTTCCTTCAAATCACAGAACACATTAAAATGATTGATTTTTTGATCCTCTGTGAGAAAACGAGGCTCAAAATTTGAGTTTCATTTTCAAATTGTTAACATTCACTTGCATGAACTCCAAGACAATCCAGTCAACTCAGATATCTCATCAATGGTCCAACAACGATATTCATTGAATGCATGGCAAACTTTTCACTTCGTCATTTTGGCCTGAAAGTCAGGCCAGATCGTGGTTGGTTTTCAAGTGACATTTCATCAGGTTTGAAACGGGAATATCGCTTGTACGCTTGTTGCTTCTCGAAGCATTACAACTGTTTGAACTGCAGTTTTCCCCAAAATAAAAAAAAACTTCACGCATACTCTCTGTTCGTTTTTTTCCGCCATCACCAAAATCACCAAACATGCTTGAAAACATTAGAAAAAAATGCCACACTAAACTAATTAGTCAATCCAGAACCACGCTACGTGGCAGACTGGCTCAGAATAGTATTGACTCATGACACCTAACGTTGTAATGTGCAACATTTGAATTTGTTTTTTTTTTGGTATCTCCTCATATATGTGTATGCATATAGGGCAGTTAAAAAGATTAGTAAGAAAAGAAAAAGGTAATAATTAAGACATTTCAAAACCACCACATGTATTTGAAAAAAAAAAAGAAAAAGCATTTCTTTTGGGACAAACCTATATATTATATACTTACACATACATTTCCTGGATTAAAACAGCTATCAAAGTTACAAACTATTTTGATTATTTTTGTCTGATCTATATTTAATATAGCAATAAAAATAGAAATATTTTAGTATTTGAAAGTTTATATAGAGAAATCATAAAATGACCACTATCAAAACTGATCTTCCAATTTACCACATAAAAATTGGTTGTCTGATGCAGAATTCTAAAGGCCAACATTCATTAATTTAATATTTCAATTCTTCTCTTTGTTGTGGATCTAATAAAGTGAAATCAGTTTTTGTGGATCTAATAAAGTGAAATCAGTTTTTTGTGGATCTAATATAGTGAAATCAGTTTTTTGTGGATCTAATACAGTGAAATCAGTTTTTTGTGGATCTAATAAAATGAAATCAGTTTTTCTGTAATTTCAGCACTCATTTAAACAATCACTTTTATCTACTATTTAAAGATGAGTGTATTTGTCTTGGCTCAATTTAAAGAAAACAAGCTATTTTCACTTAAACAGTGAAGTTCCTGTAGAAAGGAGTTTTAAATTCCAATACAAAAAAATCAAATCAAAAGTGAAAACTAAAGTAGCAAAATTGAATTATACCCTGGAAATATATGCTGGACAAACTTGTATTTCATAGATAAAAATTGAATGCATGTGAAGAAGAGGGGAAAATGAAGGGGAAAGGAAAAAGAAAATGGAGACAAACTAATTTTACATGAGAACAAAAAACACAAATGCTTTAGCTGCCAACCATCAGTAATTCAATTACCTTGCTGTTCAAGAGAATCTGACTTGACATGATATTTCTCAACTCCCTTCTCAGAAACTGGCATCTTTATGATCTTTTGAAAAATTAAATTCTCACTGGGTTGACTGGTAGTAACAGGAGCAAGTACTAGTTGAGTATTGGTCATGGGCTTGCCACCAGAAGGCACCCCCATGGACATTGTTTGGCTACTGGGAACTTCACGGGACATATTCTGCAATTCAGAGTCTGTTACTTGGAGCAAGTACTTTAAGTGTAAGTTGGTTGTCTCCGCAGGCCTGCCTGTAGAAGACATTTCAATGGTAACAGGAATCTCTTCAGTCTCTTTTGTCGATGAAAGGATTGGATCGGGGGAGGATGCATCAACAGCAGGCATGGACTTGCTACCCTTAAACTGTGCCCGTCTGATATCTGATTTGGGGACAACTGTGAACAACAAACAGAGATGCATGAAAAAGAGATACTCTCATAGACTTTAAATGGCTAAATCTATCTACACAGAAAATATTTTCTGTGTAGGTAGATTAAAAAATTATGTACATTTTATTATACATAGGTACATCAATAAGTCCATAGACTAATGATGAAAAAAAGCATTTATTTTACACAACAAATATTCATTTTTCAAAATGATCCCCTTCCTTGTCAATGCACTTAATTTAGTGGTGAATATTAATCACATAGATTGAACATTATTCAGATCAAAATTCAATTAATGACTACATGTCCGGCTATGGAGTTATTGATCAACTTTTGTGGGCTGGTTTATCTGCAAGATACCAAAGGCATGAAACCACTCCACCCTCATTCTGGTATCTGGATCCCCACGGATTATAATGATCTTGAGGAAGATAATAAAAGAACTAAATTATGATTTATTTATATTATTTAAAATAAATAACTATTTACAAAATAAAAGAATTGTAAGTTTTTATATCAGAAATCTTAAGAATGTAGTAAAATAAATAAATAAAAAATACTTTTCTGACCTTTTCATATCTATGGCAAAGAGAAAGATATATACACAAATATACAGCTAAAAGTAAATAGATTATCATCAAGAAAAAAAAAAACAACAACGTTAAGATTTAATTTAACAATATTACAATAACCTAGTCCCTGCAGAGAAGCGGATTTCTAATACCTGCCCTGGTTGGTGAAAATTCAACATCATCAAAACAGGTCATGATATATATCATTAGAATCAGAATTTAATACTGATTCAACTTTTCAAAAAGACTATATGCCCAAAATCAACTGTTTTCAAGGTATTTGTGAAGTTTTAACTCAATCTTTAGATTGTAGCCAGTGACACTACAAAAATCAAAAATATCTTGAGTTGATTTTGTTCATACAGTTTCTTTGTAAAGTTTAATCAGCATTAAATGCTGATTCCAACGATATATAATTTGACCTGTTTTGATGACTTCGAATTTTCATCGACTGTGGCAGGTATCAGAAACCTGCCATTATGAAAATTTGCTGGTAGCCTACCTTATCTGCGAAAACTACCAAGTTTAATGGTTATTTAACACATCCATAGGCAACTTTTTGGCAGGGAGCAAGCAGAAAAAAAAAATTAACTTCCCCCCCTACCATAAGAAATTAATAAGTAGAATCCTTCATCAGTATTTTTAGAGTATGGTCACAAGCAGTGAACGAACTTTACCTAGTTTAATCCTCTTAGAAGTTTTATCAAAATTATTCTGGAGGATGCAAGAAAGAATTGAAAGGAATTGACTCCTTGAATGTTTGCATAACACACAAAGTACTCACATAAAATAGATTATGAAAAAAGAATATTTTGTTTCCAATGAACTTGTCTTATAGGGGGAAATATCAAAGTTATTCCACTTAACAGAAATTGACAATAAGTAGAAAGTTTACTGTACTGTTAAAATTTGCAAGGTTGTTTATTTCAATATATTGCACACTGTGCATGTGTACCAAATTTCCTTTTCCATTGTGAACTGTATTGAAGGTCTTATTGAGTTCACGCGGTCCAGCAGTAATAATGGATGATAAACTGGCCTTCCTGGATGTACTAATAACTTGCACCGAGCAGGAGTTGAACACATCTGTATATTGTAAGCCAACATTCAATGAACAATATCTGAATTTCAATTTTTGCCATCCATATAGTGTGGAGAAAGAGTTTGTCTGTTGTTTGCAACATCGAGCAAAACTCATAAGTGGTGACCCAGACACATAATGTCAACAGGAGATGATCAGTATTAGAAACACTCTTCAGCATAACAACTACCCTGTTAGCATAAGATTGGCTTTCACGAGGTACAACGTTGGATCACAATAGTCTGTCAATCTTACATCAGGGAGCTGTCAGAAAGGATTCAGAGGATCTGTGGTCCATACAAAATCAGGACAGTATTCAAACACAGTTCCACCTTTTGGAGACACCTCACCAGAATCAAGCCTCCATTAGATGAGACCAAGAACTATGAGCATAGCTTTCCATGCCATTGTGGAAGGAGATATAAAGGTAGAACCAACCACCCTCTAAAAGTAAGGTTTGAAGAACATCAAAAAACTATAACCTGTGGAGAGACTATGAAATCAGGTATGAAGGAAAAAGAGTGGTTATCACCCGTGTAATGAAGTTAGAATAAAACAGAACAACATTGGAAAATAAGGTGATTGAAATAATCAGCACACGTGTTATCATAACCTCCTCAGTAGGCCTAGCATAGACATTAACATAGGCATGTGGGAGCATTTGATTAGGTAAGAACAGACATTAGGTTTAAGGCTTCAAAATTCCAACGGCTGATTTTTCTAGTGGATATAAGTGTCGGTTAAGTGTATGCAGTTCACGTGGTGGTCAAGAGTTCAATCCCTGGGTCAGGTTGTGAAATTAATATACTCTGGTTCAGAAGCAGCATCACAAGGATTAATTAAGACGAGAAATCCCCTAGCATGGACGGGAGAATGAGATAAATCTACCCCCATGGATTGAATACAGAGTTTGTTTCGAAATTTCCACCTGAAAGAGGGTACAACGCTGACATGTTGTGACTATAATAACCAAGATGAGGACACAGGTTTGAATAAATCAGTGTATAATAATTATGAAGTTTTTCTAAGTTTTAATAAAAACATTTTAAAATACAGATTTGGCAACATCAAAGAGATTAAAACTTAAGCTACACTCAGTTGGCACTACAATCCAATTAAATAGTCACCAACTGAATCATAGTTGAACTCAGGTCGGTTTTTGAGAAGAGTCGCAGATTCATATCTTTAGTAGCCAACCGAGACGTTATGTACTCATGTAGCTACAACTAGACTCTCAATCGCTGCAAAAAGACTTGCATCACATGGACCATAATTTAATAAAAATCTTATTTTATTTAACTACAAACTTTTTTTTTACAAAAATGTGGTTAAGTCAAATATTTGAAAATAAATAGAAAAAAAACTATTTGCAAGTAATTTTTGGTACTTTACCCCCTTCTTAAAACCAATTTTTTTATTAAATTAACAAAAACTTTTCTCCCCTCCTACCCATTTGTCAAAAAATATTTTAGGTATACTAAACACACAATATATTTATGAAAAAAAACTACAAAGCAAACAATTTATTTTAATACCTAACTTAAAACTATGTTAGCAATTTTCTAATTCAATGTTTGTTTACTTTTTATCGTAATTTTCATTACCAAAAAGACATCATGTGATAGTTTTACATTAAAAAATGAGGCAAAAATAATATAAAAACATCTAAATTTTCATGTAATGTAAAAATGTGAAAATATGCATTTTTAATAAAAATATAGCTTCCTATTTTAGCAGTATATTTTCATTGGCTGATACAAAAAAGGTAGCCATTTTTATTTAATTGAAAAGGAAAGGGCGTTAAATTTATTCGCGCTCCTCATTTGACAAAATCCAGTTGGTGACAGCTCATAAGTGCGCCCTGAGCATAGCTTTAGATGCTTTATTCATAAAATACCTGACAAAAGTTCTAAAAAGTTGCTAAGTGAAAGGATTTTAATCTTCCACAAGAGAAACAACTAAAAACACTGGAAGAACATGCTGTGCAAATGAATGAAATGAAGACACCCAAAACTATTCCTGCATTATAGTTTATATATGCTGACCCCACAAGTCAATGAGAATGAATTCAATCCCTACTTGGGCTAAAGTTGACCTAGTAACTAATAACTTATCACCAAATTCTAGAATAGAAGCCCCATAAAAAAGCAACTTTATTGACATCGTTGAATCTAGTGTTTTTAAAAAATTGCAGATCCTGGATTCATTTGAGATCTTAAAATAAACATTGCAAAAACAAATTCATTGGCACTAATTGCAAAATGTTGTTTCAAAAGATCTTTTTACAGCATGGAATAAAAACTATCTAAAAATATTACCGAAAGATATAATTTAACACAGCAGATTTTGTTGAAATAGAAGAGGAGAAAACTGATATTTAAGAAGCTGCAGGTTTCATACCAAGTGGTAAGCTGTTTAGGCTTGATAAAACCATGTAAACAGAAAACTAATTTTAAACCAGAAGAATAGACCTTTTGCTAAATAGTCAGCTCAGTTAAATCTATGATACCTTTGTGCTGTAAATTTGTACTTATTCTTAATATCTAGGTTATTAACAGTGATAATTATAATCATTTGTGTCTTGTAGCCTTAAAAACGGAAGAAGGTTCACAAAAATGATTGTTTTTATATAATATGTGAAAATGATACAAAGGTTTTAAATTCAGCTGTTGTTCTGAAACTGAAGTATTTGTATGAATTGCTCTGATGCTCCAAGCAGGTTTTTCCTTTGTTCACACTATACAAAATATTTCTGAAGGATTTTTATGAAAGTTATAAAAGTTTTTTCTATTATATAAATTTTACTTTCATGCAATTTAGCATAAAAGTAAAATTTATATAATAGAAAAAACTTTTATAACTTTCATAAAAACATTTAATTTAATATTTATCTAATACAATATAGATGACGAATGTTTCTAACTTTGTTTCTGCTTGGATGGTGTAATGGTTAGCATGTCTGTCTCACATACAGAAGATCCTGGGTTCGATTCCCAGTATGAGCGAAGAGTGTGGAAAACTCTTCATTAGGACAAATTTCCCTGTGCACTCAGCAGCTAATTGAGTACACCCTTAGGGTGGAGGTATCCCTTCGGCAGACTTGCATCCTGCCAAGGGGGTGGTTATAAAAAGCTTGTGAGTTTAAAGTCCTAGTCTCAACCAGACTTGAGACTTGCAAGGATCACTAATCTGGTACATGCAAAGAAAATCGGGACTTTGTCACTGATCTCCACGTGCCCTGCTGCGCATGAGAAATAATAATAATAAGTTTGTTTCTAACTAACTTTACGTTTTATAGACTCCTAAACAGTTGCAACCTATGGGCTGCAAATTTGGGTACACGGGTAACTTGACTCCAGGATGAACATAGGACAGGTGGCACTGACTTCTGGTAACACCATAAGGTCAATTTAGGGTCAGGTCAATTTTGGCATTTTCAAATCTCAGGGAGACGGCTGCACAGTACGGGCTGCAAATATGTGTACAAGGGTAACTTGGACCCATGATTAACATAACCTCTTTAGGATCAAACCTACTTTCATTTATTTCTATAAAAGATGATTTGTGGTGATAATGGTCCAGTGGTAGGAGTCACGGAAAATGGAATCGGCGGACCAGGTTCAAACTCTGACGGAGAAAATAAAAACTTATTTTCTTTAAATTTGTATGTGCATGAGAAATTCCTAGTTAAAATGAGATATTAATCAAATATCAGTTAATCATTCTTATAAAATTATTGCAAGAATTACTTGTTGGCACATCAGTACTGGCTGCCTTTTGATTTCCACGTGGTGATTTTTGCATTTTGGGGACAGGTGCTTCTTTACGACTGGAAGTTGTTGAACTCCCTGTGCTGTCAGTGGAGTCTGAAAAGAGAAATAAAAGGAAACATTTACACAATGTCACTTAAGAGTGTCTGCAAGTTTTGAGAAAAAAAACAATATATTGTTTTGGAAAGAAATTTCCATAATACAAAAAAAGTAAAATTGCTTGACCATAAACTAAGAGAGATAAATATTAGGTTGGTGCAAAAATAATTGAATTTTTTGTTATTTTAAACTTTGATGCTGATTTTGGAATAAACTCTCATTTAACTATGTTCATGAAATATACTATTTTGAAGTGTGGATTTCACTCTATTTATTTAAGCAGAAAGTTTTCTTTTCACTATTTATTCTGGTTTATCTGCTGCTGTCAAATCAAAGATGGAAAATAAGCAAATTCAAGCAATTTTGTTGTACGTATTCCAAATGGGACGTAACGCAGAACGGAAACTGCTTGCAATATCAACCAAGTATTTGTCTAGGGGGCGTCAATGAACGTACAGTTCAACATTGGTTCCAAAAATTTAGAAACGGTGACGGGAGCCTTGAAGATGAGGAGGGTTGTGGACATTCTTCTGTGATTGACGACATCCAATTGAGGGCCATTATTGAGGCAGACAGAAGAACAACAGTTGTTCGACCTTTGCACCAAATTGGAAAAGCAAAAAAGCTTGTCAAATGGGTGGTGCACGAGCTGAACGAAAATAAAAAGATTTGCCGTTACGAAATCTGCTCTGCATTTCTTTTGCGCAACCAAAACGATCGCATTGTGACATGTGACAAAAAATAGATTCTGTACAACAATCAACAGTGTTCCGCAGTGGCTGGACAGAAGTGAAGCACGACAACACATCCCCAAACCAAACCTGCATCAAAAGAAGATTATGGTCACTGTTTGGTGATCAGCTAGTGGAATCATCCACTACAACTTCTTGATTCCTGGCAAAACCAGAAGAAGTATTGCCAGGAAATTGACAAAATGCACCAAGAACTGCAACAACGCCCAACCGTATATCGCATGAATGACACTTCAGAAATTGAACGAACTAGGCCACAAAACTCTACCCCACCCAGCTTACTTACCAGACCTCTCTCTGACCGACTACCACTTTTTCAAGCATTTCGACTATTTCCTACAAGGGAAGGTCTTCAATAACCAAGCAGCAGCAAATAAATCTTTGGTTCCAGGATCCCAGAATTTTATGCTACCGGAATAAATAGACTTGTTTCTAGTTGGCAAAAATGTGTAGATTCTGAAGGTTTTTATTTCGATTAATAACTTTTATTCTAAGCTGAGATATACTGCTTTAAAGTTAATGGTGAAAAACCACAATTATTTTTGCACCAACCTAATAGTTCTTCAGAATAAATAAGAGAATTCAGTAAAAGATAATCGATTCATTCTTCATTAATAAAAATAATAATATTTTTTACAAATTTTACTAAGTGATAAAGACTCAATAGTTCATTTCATGCCCTGTTCCAATATATTTTCTTTTTTTCAATACTTTTCTCTCTAATCTTTTACTGTTTGCATGAATCTCCTTTGGTTTTACTTAAGGAGCCTTTGTACTTATCACTATAAGAATAAGTAAACCCTTATCCATTACATTGTTTTTTTTCTTTCTTTTTAATATTATTATTTTCCAATGTCAAATAAGAGAAAATTACAGATCAATCAAAACAAAATCATTAAATAATACATCCTAGATTGTGCATTGCACCAAAGAGTTGTCTTGGCTATATTGAGCCAATACCACCATTAAGAAAAAACATTCCTTCTTCCACAAAATGACAATCTCTAAACTTACTTATCTTTCAACAGGCATATATACACATAGGTAAGAATGCAAGACCTACAAATGCAGGTAAGAATAAGCAAGCAAGAATAATAAAGGTCAACAGTGGGCAATAAGAGGTCAGTTGGGGATCCTCCAATGACTGAGAAATACCTGCATGATGATTAAAACCTTCCCTAGAGAATTTTTAACAAGTATTTATATAAACCCATCTATAGATGTTATGAATTTTCTCTTACTTTCTCCCTCTTTCAATGCATTGCAATCTTAAAAATAAATGTTTAAATATAAAACATCTCAGATTGTTCTTGTTGTATTTTGTTGTTTATATGGCTTATTTATTTATTTTTTTTCAACTGGTGAGTACAACTGAGAGAAAGATAGTGACACAACTTGATAACTGTTTTTGTTGAATACAAACACATACAACTGATATAAACAATTTTTAAAAAAGGAACAAGAAATGTAACACTAACACTAAAAAATGTAACAATAAAAAATGTAACACTAACACTAATAATAAATTTGCTTGAGATTAGACAATATACAAGTGTTAAGTGTTAGGTGCTAAAATCATAGTGTAATTTGTTATTTTTCTCCCAGAAGATTAAAAGAAACACACATTAACTTCAATCATCATAGATCTAATATTCAAATCCAGAAACTTCCAGCCAAGATTTCAAGCCCTTAAAATGTTAAATTCAATAAAGAAAATTCTTAGTGCAATATGTTATAATCAAAACATAAGTTACACCACACACACACACATACCAAAAGTATAGTATGTAGAGTAGAGCATAATTCTAATGACACTAGTATAAGGTATAGATTTATAGAATTGTAAACACTGTTGACAATGGACGAAAGTTTAATGAGTTTTTCAATGTAATTCTGCACATCAACATGTACATGATCTCTGAGACAAAACCAATCTTAGATCTTGGAATGGTAGTTCACTTATATCTAATTATAAGTCAATCTTTTATAGGTTGATCTTAAACTTTAAGCTAGTAGGATTATTGTGTAATAATAGGTTTGCAAAGCCTGGGTCAAGTGTGGATTTCAACAAGTTATGTTCCTGTAGAAACAGTGTGTAATATTATTTTAAACTTTTCAATTTTCTTTTTTTCTAAGATTGTAGATGTACTACAAAATGAGTGTTATTTTTCCCTTCTCATAAGATTAAATATCATGTCATCCCATAAGTAATGTCCGAAATCTGATAGTGATAGATTGAATGTTATTTTTGCTATTCTAAAATGCCTAAATGATAATAATACATGCTAATACGAGTTTGTTATGTCATCATAATACAATTCAACTAACTAGTTACTAACTTGACTCTTCTAAAGATGGATGTAATGCTCTATGAGTTTAGAAAAGGCAATAGTACTGCAGAAGCAACTCAAAATATCCATGGTATTTATGGGATAGATTCTTTAAATGAAAGACATTGCCGAAGATGGTTTGTAAGGTTTAGGAATGGTGATGCACCACAAAGAGGTCTTTTTGAGTTTAACAATGACCTGATTTTGTCTGAACATGATAGAAATATAGGGCTGTGTTACAGTTGAAGAAAAGCTGAATTCAAGCCATTCAACAGTTCACCATCATCTGCAACAACTTGGGAAAAGAGTTTCCCATGATCTGATATCAGTACTTCTCTGCACTCTTGTGAATGCATCTTGCCATTTTTAGACAGATTAGTAACTGGTGATGGAAAAATCAATATTTTACAAAAATATAAAGCGACGCAGACAACTGGTTTGTGGAGGCAAACAGGCAAAAGCACAACCCAAAATGGACCTCCATCTAAGGAAAGTTTGAGTTAGTATTTGGTGGGATTGCGTTGGTGTGGTTTACTTTGTGTTGCTACCAGTTAATGTTACGATTACAGCATACATCGATTGTCAGCAGTTAGAGGATTTAAACACTGCTTTGATCAATCACTAAAGTTTGGCATTCCATCATGATAATGCACGGCAAAGATCAATTCATTGAAGACTTCGGCTGTGAAAAAATTCTACATCCTCCTTATTCTCCAGATCTTGCTCCATCTGATTTCCACCTATTCCAGAGTTTACAAAAACCATCTGGATGGAATAGTTCTTAAAAGACATCAATGTGTGGAAGTACTCTCTCTACATTCTTTTCTTTCAAACTAAGAGACTTTTACAAAAACTGTATTATGAAGCTTGTGAACCATTTGAGGGAAAACACAACAGCATGTTATATCAAGTAATACATTAAATAACAATTGAAGAAAGATCAAATATATTTTTCAAATATTAAACAAATATAAAAACAATCCATGTAAACTGGTTCAAAACTGAAAGGAAAGTACTGAAATTCTACCCAATAAAAACAAAAGAAAAAAATAGAAAATAGGGTTAAAAAGATCAGTATCATATGTCCTTTCAGCCTGCCTGAAAATTCTAGGTTCAGTTTTCTTGATAGTGTTTTGATTTCATATACAAACAGTGTTCAAAATAAGGTAAGGCCAGTTTTCAGATATCTTATCCTGCAAGGTACATCCTCCCAGATCATTGATATTGTCCAACCATCAGAAAAATATGATCTTCTACCAGACATGATAAATCCAATTTTTACTGGGCATATTGGTTGAAAATTTTCTACCGAAATTCATTTTCTATGCTTGATACAAAAGTTGGCCCATTTCATGGCTAAGAAGATAATTACATTTTCCCAGTGCCAGTGGAGATTGTTATAGCTCAAGTAAAAGCCAAAATTTTGAGTGCTGATTTTCTAGGAAGGCAGGCAAGTACTCCTCAACTTGGAAGATTGGCATATCATCATCATCTTCCTATCACTGTTTCTTTCAATCTGGCTTTGTTCCATCCTAAACTAAGCTTAGTAAATGTTGATACCAAAGTTTTTAACTATTTTGTGTAAACAACACATGAAGATATGTTTTAATGGTTGACAAGTTAAACTTTTAAAAAGAGTTTCTGCATTTACCAGAACTTCTGTTTTTCTTCCCAGGAGGTTCATAACTAAATTCATCATCAAGAGGCCCTGAAATAAACAAAAGAAAAATTTAGGATACAGAATGCAAAAAGTATAAAGTTTTAATTAATATTAATTTCATTGTATGGGATTCACCATATTCCTTCAAATATCTCCTAAATAAAAATAAAAGAATATAATACTTCAAATGATAGTGGACAGAACCAGTAGCTGAACTAGATAAAGTTACCATAATTGCTCCAGTTATTTTGTGATAGGCTGAATCTTAAGACAAAATAGTATTTACAGCAATCTGCTTGGTTGGTTAAGTGGCTACACAGATACACACATTCAAGAGGAAATATTGTTTGTTGATATAATTAAACTAATTTTGTTCATTATTTAAAGTGCAATAACAAAAAAAGCACATACATGCATTAGTAGAGATCAATCTTTAACTAGAAAATTGATATTGCTGAACTATATCACACAATTTTAGAAATAAAATCAACCTTTAGGGCTCTTTAAAACTATTTTCAGACTGTTAAACAGAATCTATCTATTTAACAACAAGAAAAGCAAGCATGAGATTTAGTTTATATGTTCCTTTCCAACCTGCAAATGTTCAAGAGAAAAGCAGCAGATTGATTCATATCACTGAAAAATAGACAATATAACAATTTTTGTGTAACTTTCCTTTGCTCAAAACTAATATGGATATTTCAAAACAAACTATCCTTTTTCTAATTAACTGCTTTCCAAAATGCTCTTAAATTACCCCTTCCCTCTCCAGTGTCTTTTGTCTAATAATGTGAGGGGTAAGTAATTGCTAGAAGCTTCAAAATTATGACATCATTTGAGGCTCACAATCATATTTATGTTATAGGAGCAGTTGTGAACTTCATTTAACTCTTGCAACTTTTGATCAACAGTTAAAATAGAAGTCCAGTTTAATCACCTTAAGTGGGAAATACTTTTCATACAACAGGATGAACTTTCTGAAAGGAATATAATCAACACCAGTTGAAAAACAGTTATATAAAACTACTTACAAGTCATATTTTTAAACAGAATGTGATTAAACAAGGTTACTATTAGTTCTGTGGTTGATCTGCATTAGAAATGTTCTAAGAATGAAGTGCAGTATAGTTCAATAAAGCTTAATGGTCCACATTATCAAGCTGAGACAGTAGCAGTAATTTACAAAAAGAGGATGCAACAAACAGATTTATTAAGAATTAATAGTCATACAGACGCACAAAAACTCCAAACTGCTTAGCAACTCAATGTGGCTAAACAGATCTTTCGGATCACATCCAACCCCCTAAACTGGTTTAAGGGAGAGGATATTAAACTGATCCCTTTCAGGAGGCAGGATGTAAAGGTGATCCCTAAAAACATTCAAGGCATCAGACTTCAACACAAAACCGTTAATCAATTTTATGAACCCATTGGGTGGAATGCAGATGACACAAGACTATCAAGTCATATTGGAAGAAGCAAAAGTCCTGAATTAAGGGGATGCGTGGCTGTAGTAAGCGCAACTTTTTAAAGCAATACCCACAAGAATTTATGTGGCAGGACAGATTTGGCGAAAAAGTTTATGTTAAGAATATCTTTAATACAAATTCCTGTCTTTCCTAGTTTCCTTAACTTCCCATAAATTAAGGTGGTTTACAATTAAACACCCCACACCCTTAGACTGTTTTGGGGGTGGAGGCAATGTTCAATTGACAAAACTGGGGTGGGGGGAATGTTAAATGGTC
>VCCN01006291.1:103305-148077 GCA_006491835.1 Architeuthis dux
GGGGGTTAAAGTGATCTGATTTTTCTTTCTTCCTTTCCAGAAGACAAAAAAGAGGAAATCAAAAATTCAATACACAATTCTAGTTTTATATTTTTTATTCCAGATAAAAACATAATTAAATCATAAATAGTTACACTGACCAAAATCTAATTAACAAAATTCAAGTATTTAACATTTTAATAAGGCACAACTTAGCAAAGGTGGTCCCGATTGGAATTCTGGGTGTGAAAATTTCACACCCACGCACACTCGATGTTAAAAATGGCGCATAAAAGACATAAGAGAATTCATTAAAGAAAAACAGAATTAAATACATAAATTATATTAATGCTTTCAATGAATTAAATTGTTTGTTAAATTTGCCTAGCTTCATAAATTTTCGACCGATCGCATATCTGCGTGATGTCAGCTCTGAATTCCAATCGGGATAATCTTAGCTAAGTTGTACCTTTCATAGGCCCGCAGTAACTTCCCTGGCGTATAACGACGCTTATTAACGGCACTTGTAAATTCACAATATTGTAACTATGGTAAAATATAAACAGACTTTAATCAATCACTTATCCTAAAATACTTTTTGATTACGAAATCTCTCTCTAATTACAACTCAGTTATTTTATCTTTTAGTCATGTACTATCTTCCATATTAAATTTACCGGGCAATAAAAGAGAACTTTTAGTTTTACTGATATGACAAATTGTATTGTACATTTTAAATTAAAGTCTTTAACTTATAAACAGTATGTTTTGTTTATGTTTATATGTTATATTAAATATTTGCCATAAGTACACTGATCTTTACACCATGGACAAAATGGTCTTTTTACTGTGTAAAAATTGTTCTTGGCATTTATTAGACACACTACACAGGATATAAATGAGACTGTTGGGCTTGTCATTCATAAATCACCAAACTATAATGGGTCAGTGGGTAGCAGGGTGACTCAAAAGAGGATGCATGCTGTTTGGGGAATCTGAGCTGTGCAAATTACCATACAGTGAAAAATTGCATCTCTGGGGGTTGAGGTTATTAATCCAGATAATAGGGATCTAATGGGAACGTTCGACTTTTGTTGATTGGAAAGAAAGAGGAAGAAAAATTATTAGTTTTTCCGTACAGACTGGTTCAGAATATTGGACTGGAAGCAAAAGGTCTCAAGTTCCACAGTAAGTGCCAAATTTGTGTGGCTTGGCTTCATATATGACAACTCACAAGTCATAAAAAAGACAATTTCGACTTCAAACCCAGTTTTAAAAGAAGAAGAAAAAGGCCCATCTTTGTAAGCGACATTCCACGACATCAGCACTTATTCCCTCTCGAATAATTCGATTTTCTGTAAATTAATGTTTCCGTTGTTTTTGACGAATAAATCCTAGTTGTTATACACTTACAGAAATGTCAATAACGAATAGAAAAATAGAAATATGCCATCTTATAACGGTGACTGATATATATTATTTCGCAATTGTGGTCATGAAAATCCGGACCAGCAAAAGGAAGCGGAAAACGAAATAATGTCACGTGAACCGAAAGACGGATTTACAAGAGAAGAAATAATTCATGTGCGCGACGAAAGGAAGGAAGGGACATCATCGACATTAATAAGTTTGCAATATCGTCAACATTCAACAGGTGGCGAGAAATGTAGTTATGAACAGTATTATTCCGTTAATTAAATTGACATTTTCTCTCTCTTTTGTAATCTGTACTGTTTGGAGTTTAAATAAAATAGACGTATCTTACGTGTTAAATACAACAGGAACAACCAATCCTTACAGAAAATAAAAATGTATTGTCAGTTTTTACAATTACCATTGAGGAGGCGGGGTGAGAAGAGGAGTCTAGCCTCTAATAATGTTAGTATTGTATTTTATTATGTGATTGGACTTTCATATGATTCGTGTCACAGTTCATTTCTTTACTTTAATAATTTTGAATCGCATGATGTTAGGGTCGGATTATTTATTCGTAAAATTTGACAATTGTTAATAATAATATTTTTTTTTAAAAACTACAGTACGAAAATTATGTTGAATCATTCGACAGAACTAAGTTAAAGCCCGAACTTTCCCCTAATACAAATGATTGAACTTATTACAAAAAGCCATGTAAAACTAAAATAAGAATATACACGAATTTTGATGAAAGAGATATTTAAGAATATATTTTAAAATATCGCTGCAATGTAAAAATGAATCCAACCAAAAATGACTTTAATTAATTTAATTAAAAGAATGTGTCAGACTCAGAAGTGAAAGTAATGTCAATGAATGATGATTAAAAAATAATAAATGGGTAACCTTTGCTTTGACGTACATATGGCGGTGTTTAACCAGCATAGAGCGGGTCCAAAAGTCATACAGAGGCTCTGAAAAGTATAAACAATTTTATTAAAAAGTATAATTAAACAACATATTCATGAGAATTTAACGCAATAATTAAATTAAACATGTCTTTATCAGAGTGCGCACCAAGATTTCATGAGTTTGGTACGTGAACGTTGGATACAGTTGTTTAACGTTTCCATCGTACCTTGGAATTCGTGGTGCGCAATCTGATAAAGAACAACAAAAAGACATGCGTTTCATTATTGCGTTAGTTTCTGATGTTGTTTGATTATAATTTTTAATTTTAAAAAATCATACTTTTTAGAGCCTATGTATGATTTTTGGAGCCCCTATGCTGGTTCAGTGGTTAAACACCATAGGTTTGTTAGTAGCGTCAAAGCAAAGATTTCCGATTGAATTCAAAACAAATTTTTTTTTTTTTTTTTTTTAAATCACTGCATTTTTACGATGTTGGTTAATTAATAATTATGTAATTTAATCAGTACTACTATTTAATACTAAAGAAGAAAATAGTTTGTAAAGTGCATATCGTGGTATTTTATAAGTAAAATTACAATAAAAGACGGCCAGAATAATTCCAGATGTTTTGCGACACTAATGAAAACAAAAACGTACTAACAGATGGTCAATTATTTTTTGCTGACCCCTAGCAATTTGAATTTGTCAAAGTTATTTTCAGTTCTTTGCAAAAATATAACAGCTCTAATCAGTAGCCGAATTGTCATTTTTGTAACGACCTTTTTACCATCAAACTTAAAGTAAAGATATTTTTACAGCGCATCAGTTTTTACGCAATAAAGCACAAAAACACACACACACCGTTATGGAAAACAGACTGAAACAAGAGACAAGGCTCTCAACAGTTTATCTGGATATTCAATTAAATTAAGTCAGGTTGAATTTTTTTTTAAAGTTCATGCAAAATATGAGATAAACTGTTTGAGATAAAATGTTTGAATAGCAGAGGAGAACGAGTCGTTTGTGCCTAAAGATTGCTACAAACAAGTATCACGTAAATTAAACTGACGAAACATCAAGAAATAAAAAAAAAATAACAGATTGCAGTATGATAGAAAAATAGGAAATAAAACGACAAAAATTAGAATAGAATCAACATTAGAACAGTGTGAGGAGGAGGATAGAACCTTGTTGTTCCTATCAGGCTCCCACATTTTTATACACAGACACACCAATTAATACAAACACATGCGCCTCAGTATGTGCACTTGTGAGTAGTAGTAGTAGTAAGTAATCATCAGTTAAATGTGGCTAGTCGTGTGCGTGCGTATAATGAATGTACTAAAAAAAAGGACTTCAAATTTAAAAGCAACGCAAGATAGTTTTATGCACGTATTATTCTGCTGTTTCCAGACTCCCACCATTTTTCTTTCAGAAAACAGGTTACCGCTATGATAGGGGTAGCTAACTACTATCATTTATTTGTCACAAGCTGAATGCTGGTGTAGTAAAAGCCGTGCTGGGAAACAGTATGCAGGGTAGTGGCAAGGAAAGATAAATGTAAAATAAGGACAGTTGTTAGGACACGAGATGTGAATGAAACTCTAATATGCTGCCATGCAGATATGAATGAAAAAGCAATTACTACTAATCCTACTACTGCTGTTACAACTTACTACTACTACTACTTCTATGCTAGATATTTGTCTTGCTCCTCTCTTTCTCCGATTTCAAGTCAGCGCAAATGTGTGATGTTTGAACTATTCTGTTTTAATTTTAAATCATTTACAGAGTAAACCCAACATTTTGGTGCAATCCGAAACAATACGCCGGAAAAGGCACATTTTTGGATCATATTGCCGTAACGCCTTTTAAATAACTTATTTTTTTACATTACTTGTTTTTATCATTAAAGTTGTTGCAAAAACTAATAAGACAATTTTAATTATGAAATCTGCACAGAATTTTGAAAAATCTTAGGACCGTTTGTGAACCAATTCACCATCCTATTTTTGGTTGGTAATGAATGGTGTGGTGGTTTTCATGTTCACATTATGTCACTTTATCTTACCAATACCAACCCTTGATCGATGAGGTTTTTAGTTATTTATTTTATTAAATGGAATTAAACCATTTTTATTCTGAAATTTATCTATTTTCCTAACGGTCTCGATAAGATTAATTTCTTTTCTTTTCTATAAAGAAGCGCTCACAATTTAATGAATCAAATATTTTCAGGCTAAATGTTTGCTTAACGGTTAACAGTTTTAACTGGGAAGAAAATAGGCTCTTCCTTCTTATAGTAAACATTATTACAAAAGCCACTTTGAGTTGTCATAGAGAATGAAATTTTAAGACCAACTGAATAATAATAATAATAATAATAATAATAATAATAATAATAATAATAATAATAATAATAATAATAATAATAATAATAATAATATGTCTCGCGTCACAGCTTTTGGTTCTTCAAATAAGAAATCAATTAGAGTGTTTGATCTGATTTTGTGTCAAGCTAACAGGATGTACATTGTACACTCACCAAATAAACAGGGGGGGGGGCTACTTAAAGAAGATTTGCTTTATTAAAAAAAATTAAATGACAAACTGAAGTTAGTTATAATTGTCTTTTTCTAATGTGTGTATTTCTACCATATTCAATTGAAATTGAACGGCCATAATAATAGTGATAGTCTTTCAATTAAAACAGCAATTATTTCGGTTTCAAACACCAACAAAAATTGCACTAATTTAAATACGAACGCTAAATTCAGAAAAAAATTCAAAACTTCAGTTCGTACGTCTTTTTGTGTCGAATTTTAGTTTTCATTCACTCTTAAAAGTGTCATAGAAGACATTCTGCAACTTCAACGAAACAAATATTAAGGCTCTTAAGATTTATTCAATCTTTCCTCATAAATTGAAAAAAACCCTTAAAAATAAGCTTTGTTTTCCCTGACATAGCTATTCCATGGTGTTTATTACTTCCAATTAAGAATTATGTAAACTGTTTTTTCCATCTTCCTAACATCATTTTTGCCATATGGCATAAACTGGAATAAATAAAAAAATAACCATAATTAATAGTTTACAATTTTAAGCAAACAAAAAAGAGTGATAAAAGTTTCGGATAAATAAAAAGTTCATTTGCTATGACTTATTTAATGAAATTATTTCTTTTCAAAAGTTTAGCATATAATCTTTCCTATCACATTTATTACACATGATGATTGTATGCATACAGCTAACAGATCAAACAGTTTTGTCAATTTGTTCACTTGAACCTGACACTAGGTCACATTTGTGGAGTTCCAAAGTAAAGATTTAACTCATTACCTCGTTTTCAATGAATTACAAAATTAGTACTTTTTTTCTTTTTGTGAGAGCTCATTCCCTACTTTGATTCAGAACATACATGATGAATTAGAAAAATAGCTGCTCCCAATCTGGGGGAAAAAGGAGGAATTAAACTTTTAACCTATTTGAAATACAAGTATCAAGATTATGACACTTGACCAATAATAATTAAACAAGTATTATTATTATAACGATGCTATGAGGAAGAATAAACTTAGCAGTTGGTAGAAAGACAAGAAGTAAATCAGAGCCAAATTCAAATTGTGGTTGTAACACCAGGGAAAGGCATGAATCCAATTCTCCCAGACCCTTATACTATCATTGACCATCTAGACCAGTAGTTCTTCAATGTTTTTTGCTCCACACTTAAATGTTTTTTGCTCGACAGCACAAAGATTAGATGGATCCCTTACTATAATAAAACAAATTTGGTATTGAAAAAGTATAATAATAATGTTAAATTCAGAAAATTACCAAAATTTAGAGTTTTAAATCCAGGAAAATATCTGTAAAAATGAATTCTTTGTAAAAAGAAAATATTAATATATGAACTTTAGGGCAGTTACTAAATTTTTTGTAATTTCTTTGTGTGAAATTTAGTAACAACGCAAATTACCTCATTGCTTTTATACCTCACAAAGTAAATGAAATGAGTTAGCAGTTATTACTATAGAATCGATAGTAAAATTAGTAATTAATAGTATTGTATAATTAGTAATTAATCAGTTAAGCCTTAAGACGACTCAGCTTCGAGTCACGGAATACTTTTCGCTCTTCAGACCCAATTTGTCCCCCCCCCCCTAAATTTCCTCCTTGTGGAATCACTGATCTAGACCATGATCTTAGTTTTGGCAGGTTTAGTAAGAGACAAAAAAAAGTGAAAGCAATGTTAAGCAAGTCTCCCTCCCAACACATACGCAAGTCTCAATCCCCAAATACTCACCATTATTCAATAATCATTACCTTATCAATCTTACAAACAGACATGATATCCATCAATAACAGTATTTTCAGATATTAAAACAAGACAAAAATCTTGCAAAAAGAATCTTTTAGAAAAGTATTTCTTTACAGTTTGCATTAAAGACTTTATAATATAATTTTGGTCATATTGTATAAAACTTGGTGAATAAGAGCTAGTACCATCTTTTTATTTGTACCAGAGGCTTCCAATGTCAATTAAAAACAATAGAATGGTTGGACTCCTTTTAAAAACTTAAAGTAATGAATTAAAAGCGGACCTTTATTATTAAGTCTTTATTATAAAAATGAAGGATTCTAATTATTGTGTTTTAAAAAAGGTTGTTCGATGAATTAATAATACTTAAGCTAAATTGCAGCTAAGAAAACAATGCATATGACAACCTACAACACTTCAGCGATTACTGAAGGTGTTAAAAAGTTTGTTTTTTTCAGATTTTATTTTTACAAATCACATGGTCTCAAAAACGTGCCCGATTGATTTTCATGGCTTGGGGAGGAATATACCTTTGTAGAGCAAGAGGAACAGGAGATAGAGGTCTCGCCGAGGGATAGTGGTTAGCATTTGGTCTCGATCCATGCTTGTGGCTTTGGGCTGAAGCTAAGCTAAGCTTAGTAAATATCGATACTATAACTTAGAAAACTGCAATCTAAACCTAGCCATTTAGCCAACAAACCAAATCCAATCCAAATAAATAACTATTTTTCTTATGATACTTACAAAAATAAAATATTCTCTTTGTAAGTGGCTCTGCGAGTAATGTTTTTAGTTTTTGCAAAGTATTTCATTACTTACTTCATTGCTTAGTACTGCATATTTTATGTGAATACGATTGTAATAGTTGCTAAGGGTTAAGGAAATATGAAGTTTGCATACTGTCGTGAAATTTATCTGTATCAGAATATTAATCGATCAGTGGCGTTGTAGTCATCTTTGAATACGGAACAAGACTTCAACAGGTGTTTCGTGTTACTTAGAGAGGGCAAGATGAATAATTCTGTGTAAACTTTACACTCTCATTTAATGTGTGCAAAAATCCCTGCCCTGCTAACTTAAGGAACCTATTTTTATCAAGTGTTAGGATAATAAAAAAAAAATGATTTTTTTTGTTAAACCAATTAGAGCGAAAAATTTGGAATAAAGTTTTCAAAAGGAAGAAGTAAAAGACAAGACACTAATGCTGCAAAAATAAAGAGGGTTAACATAGTTTAAAAATTAAAAACTTTAATTGAATATTCCAAAATAAAATAATTTTCTCAATTTTAAAATCAATCAGCACGCAATGTGTCGGAACACTTAATGCTGGAAAAGGAATTGTAATGATAATCGGTAATTTAAAGCAAGATAAATTGAAATTATAAACATTTTTTTCACAGGAGTCAAGAAATTCTAGTTGTGCAGAATAAAGAAAGATATGGTGGAAAATATCGTTTGCCTTCATTAAAAATTTTCATCGATGACGAAATGTACTATCACTTTTTAGAAAATGAAGACGGGACGGAGAAGAGAAATAATCACAGAATAATGTTAATGAACGAAAATGTTTGTAAGAAGGAGGAGGGGGGAAAGGAATGAATGGAACGGAGAATAGAGATAAAAGCGAACGACTATTCATAAAGCATGAGTCAATCACCAGAGGACGGACGGAGGGAGATAACGTATTATTCGTCCATTCATAAACAAACATACGTAAGCCCGTGAGAGGGGTGGGGTGGTGACACGTAAAAAGGAAACATACATATATCACTATGTATTTGGGATTGAAGGAGAGGTACAAAAGGAATATAGTGATTGTTACTTATTTCTTATCGCCTTTTTTCAACTGAAACAGTGTAAATATTGTCCTTCCTCGGTCGTCCAAAAAATCACCATGAATGGGTGAGCACGAAGAGGCGGAGATATAACTTTTGAACAGAAACACTAACACATTTCGAAACAAGTGCGATATGAAGTAATTCCTTTAAAAGGTTGGGTGTTTTAATCGAGATATTAATGTAAATATTTATTTTCACACGTCTTTTTTAGTCGATTGCGATTTTGTTTAAAAGGCGTATCATCAGAAATTAAGACAACACTAGACCAAGGAAAAAAACGTCATCAAAATAATCAATATCGAAACTAAGAGGTTTCGTTTCTGGTTTATTCATTCACACTTTCTTTTCTTTTTTTTTGAGAGAGTAGAGATTTTAAAAGCACATGAATGGATTAAGTAGTTATGTGAAAAAAAATAAACCTACCAACACATCTAAGCATGAAAAAGTTTTTGAAAAAAGCTTTAATCATTTATGTACATCATCATCCCCGTGTCTGGGGTTGTTGTAAAGTAGGGAAGATTTTGTAATTGTTGAATGTTATTGAGGAGGCGAATAATTTTCCTGTCATTAGGTGTGGTGATGCATTTTAAAAATTGTTGTCAACACATCTCAATGCAGCCCTATTTTAAAAAATACCTGGGGGGGGGGTAAACCTATTTTTATTATGTGTAGCGTACAATCGAGCTACAAAAGATACCCAACCGTCATGGTGCCCAACATTTCTACATTCAGCTTGGGTTTTTCCGAAAAAGAGATGAATACTTTCAATTTTTTTTCCTTATCCCTGCCCATCAAATTTACAAGGAAAGGGTAACGATATCGCTAAGCTGACTCGAAGTCTGAATGCCATAAGAACAGATTAAAATTAAAGAATATGACAAATTACAAATAGGTTAACTTCGATGTAAAAAGAAAAAATACCAAAAAAAAGGGATGAAAAGCGATCATATCCCAAGTGTACTGGAGAGAGGGAGGGAGGGGTCCTTGTTGATTCTCAAATTAAATATCAAAACGTTGCATGCCATGAGATTTCCCCATCGTCTGTAGACAAGAGAAAGATTACTAGAGAAACCCTTCTGTGTTTTGTCGACGTCACTCAGTACAAAGCATACCCCCACCCACAAAATCAGGCAAAAAAATGTTACGTATCGGAATAGATCAATGAGCCTTGACAATATTTCAACTGTAACAGTTCAGTTCAGTTCATTCATAGATTTTTGCGAGATCTGATAACCTACTTTTAAAACATAATTTAGGATTTGACTGTCTAAATGAGTTTTGTTTTATTTTATTCTATTTTTAGTCTTTAATGGAGAGTAAATTAAAATTTTACCACTATGGTTTTATTATCTCTTTCTCACTACGTTAAGCATAGATTGTAAATTCAAATTGTAAAGTCTCGGGGCGGGGGAGAAACAATGACTAAAGCAGCAAAAAATCATTTGAAAATGTTTTCTTTTCTCTGAACGAAGTCACAAGAGAAAATAAGGCGGTTTTGACGTTAACAAATATTTTAGTTTTCCCTATTTTCTTTTTTTACCATTACAATCTGATTTAATATTTGTTTTCTACGACCACTAACAAGAAACCGTGAAATATTTAAGTTTTCATGGCAATACATGAGAAAAATTCGTCTATTATTAAAAAAAACAAGTTAATTTAATCTAACAATATTGAACTAACTTCAAATTTGCTGTAACTTAAAAATAAAAACGATAAATTGAGTAAGAGTCCATATTTAATTTATAATAAAATCAATTTTTAAAGACTTTTTTACCCGCTAATTTGGAAATATTTCAAGTAAGTTTTATGTATTATTTGCTATAAGACCAGCTATAAAATACCATATTTAATTCTTCCACAATACAATAGAAGAAGAAAAATAAAGAAATCCATAAGATAATAAATGTGGACCTGTTAGTGTTAGTGTTTTCCCAAACGTACTTGGTTTACTCGTGACGTGGCTTGTGACAGAGCCCCTCCTCCCCAATTCATTCATATCTTCATTCTTATCGTATTCATTCGATGTAGACGAAAACAGGACACAAAAAGTTAGCGTGGGAAAGCAAAGGTCAATAATTAAATTTTTCTTTTTTTAAAGCATGGAGTTTATATTTTTATAAGTCTTTTTGAGGTTGTCAACACATACCATTGGGCGTTGGGAACCCTTTTGTTGGGGGGGGGGCTTAATTTGCCCAAAAATGTACACGGTTTGTGGGGGGTGGGGGCTACACGAGCGGAGAAAACAAAAATACCAAAATAACCGTGGGCCAATTTCTCTATCGTCCTGAGCAATAAACTTAGAAATTTAAACCTGATTTCTTTAGCGGAAGTGCGAATTTCCTCAATAGAAAATTAAACAGTTTTTTCTTAAAAACAGATGTTTACTCTAATAATTTCTTCAAGATCCGTCAAACTATTCTTGAGCTGTGTGTTGTGAATACGGGTTATATTATTGTTGTGTATACTGTGTAGAAGAATTAAAAGAAAAGATATCACTTAAAGAGTGAAAAAGGAAAAAGAATTCACTATGATGACCGCTTTCATTCAAAAGTAAAATAAATATAAATGATTTTACGGGAAATCATGAGTTTGTTCAGAACCTAGTCATTTTTATTTTTTTACTATTTCCGATTTTCATTACAGAATTAATGAAGTTTTATTTTTAAAGACTGATTTTTGAAACAACTCTAAATTTGACCTAATTTTTATGCCTCACTCCCCCAAAAGTACTACTACTACTACATATTTAATTGCCAACAAACGGGAGAATAAACATGTGTACTTAACTGGGTTGCATAAATACTACTACTCATAGGAAACGACTCTTTTCTTTTTAATGAATTCAGTTTTCAAAGAATTTAGAGTAATAAGTAACCCCACACTTTTAAGCGTTTAGTCTTTGCAACCACTACACCCAGTGGTAAAAAAAAGAAGTGTGGGGACGCAGGGCTGCCTGATCTCTCCCCCTCCACAAACCCGAGAAATGTTTTAAAATTTAACCAATTTCAGAGATGTTTTGAGAATATATGGATTAGTATTTGGACATATACTGGCTAATTTTTCTTATCACTAATCACAAGTTATCAGTGTTCAAATGTTGGTCTAAGACAATATCCTGTGACCCATTGGGTCACAATCGGTGTGGGCGCGACCGCAGACTTAAAAATATTATTTTTCGGTTGCAAATCACCCGGACTTTTTTGTTTTTTCATTCTTTAAGGGGTATCTTAATTCAATACCTAAAGCCATAGTTTCGTAAAAATGACAGAGTTAGATTCCAGTTCAGCATTATAGTAACATCGTAAATAGAAGCCCCCACCCCAAATTTTGTGTTTTGGAAAAATGATTTCTCAATGAAGTAACCCAGACTTTTTTTTGAATTTCGCTTACTTCCTTTAGAAATCCATTTTTCCAAAACACGAAATTTAGGTATTGAAATAAGATACCCCTAAAATGCATGATAATTCAATACCTAAAATTTATTTTAATTCAATACTTAAATTTCGTGTTTTGGAAAAATGGATTTCTAAAGGAAGTAAACGAAGAAATTTAGAAATCCATTTTTCTAAAGGAAGTAACCGAAATACTTCAAAGCCATAGTTTCGTAAATAGAACCCCCCCCCAAAAAAAAATGTCATGTTTTAGGAAAAGGATTTTTCAATGAAGTAAAAAATTTTTTTAAAAACCCACAACACTTCAAAGCTATAGTTTCGTATGACGGATGGATGTAAATGTCCAGTTCTTCATTATAGCAACATCGTAAATAGAACCCCTCCCTCAATTCTTTTTTGTGTTTTGGGAAAATGATTTGCAAATGTAAAAGTAAAAATAAGTATCCAAAATATTACAAATCCGTATTTTTATACAATGGACGGAAAAAGAGGGCCCCAGTACAGTTAGATAGTAAATAGAAAAATGAATTCATGTATAAAAAAAAACTTTAAAAAAACTTAAAAAACGAATTGTGTTCAGAATATTAGGTTATGTAAAAAATAAATTACCTAAATAATGTTGTCCGAATATGAAGACATTAAAAAAAATCTGTCTAAGAATAAGTGTGGTTGGATTAAATGTTCTATTATGACATCACAGTGTTTTCACACGGCTGACACAAACTGGGGGTCTAGTTCAGCATTATAGTCATATAGTAAATAGAACTCTCCTCTAAAATCCTTAAAATCAGATTTTCTTTTTGCATTCTGCAAGTTTGCACATTATAGGAATACCTTGATTCAGACTTGTTTTGGCTGCTTTGGAGGGCACAAACAAACAGAATCAGTGTTTTAGTATTATATAGATAGTGAGGGAATGCCGTTCTCTCTCTCAAAAAAAAAAAAAAAAAAAAAAAAAAAAAAAAAAGGTAAGGGAATGCCATCACCACTGATTACACCAAAACTGCAACTTCACCTGTCTAAAAAGGACACCAATCTTTTCAACACAATAATATTTAGTATTATTTATAAAAATACAAATATAGACCAACGGTTTGTTATTTTGAAGACACAAGCAAGCAAGAAATAAATAATACTGCCACCTCTGCCTAAAAATGAATCACTGTAGCCAAGTTGCTTCATTTTTGTCACAATATCCCACTGCATACACTTATCTCTCTGTCACTCTAGACTACTAAACCACCTACCCTTTGGACAGTGATACAATGGGTGTTACAGAACCAGTAGGGCAAAAAGGGATGTTTCTCATATACTTACTCACTCTCACACTCATTCCAACCAAGCTTTTCCACAAACGCCTACAATGTCATATACAACATCACAGCGGTGGCAAAAACAATGTGTCCATTTCACAATGGATTATTATTGTAAAAACAAGTGAAAAAAGACGAATTTCAAAATTTGAAAAAAATGAAAAAAATCGTTTTTAGGAGTGCTTTGTACCAGTAGCTGGAGTACACATGTAAATTTTCAAGGCTCTATGCCAAAAAAATGTGACCAGGAACACTGACACAGACAGACAGATGAGTGAAAAGGGAAGAATACCTAGCCACTATGTTTTTTGGTCAGGTGGGTGATCGTGGCTGCAGTGATTCAATAACATTGAAAATTAAGTGACTGACTTTTCCATTCATAAGCAACTATTAGCTTCCCAGCCTTTGAGGAGCCCTTTACCTTCTCCTAATTCAACACTCACTATTACTACTACAACGACAAACATGAATATACACAAACAGCACACTAATACAAAGCATTTTTGATCTCATAGTATGGTTCCTAGTGAGGTAGATCTTCACTGGGTGCTTTGTACCGGACTAAATTATGCTTAGTACATTAGTAACCTATTCTTTTGTGAATTTGGTGTCCTGCCCCATAACAGGATATGCTATACGTTGCAGTCAACTGGGAAAAAACACACACGCATGGGAGAAATTACCTTCCTTTAAAAAAAAAGAAGATATAATTAACAAATGTTGAGTTCTAACATACAAGATGACTAGCAAACAAAATATTTTTGAGATAAAGAGACAATGAAAATAGCGGGAGATCCAACAATAACAATGACTCCATGCGATATGTATGAAAATATTAATGACACTCACTAACATGATCTCTGGATCAGAAAGAGGACTTTTACAGAAGCATAAGGTTTGAGACCTCATCTCCAGAGACAATGATTTTAGACTTTATTCATTTTTTTAAGAATTTGAAAGCAGTAATTTGCTACTGTCTTCTGCTGGGTATCAACCTGGATTTTCCTTCTGTGAAGGATTGCACTCAAGTGATATATTATGTTAGGGATTCTTGTGAAGATATTCACACAAAATACAGCTTGGGTTTCCTTTGTCATTATATAATTTTAGCTAACCTTTTTTAATCTAGTGAGTCTATTATGCAGGGGCACTGATACCAAAACAAGTAATGCATTGCAAAGACAAGGGGTGGCTGTATGAACAGGGTGGAGGGGCAAGTGCCCCTCCAAATCCAGGCAAACATGTTAAATTTCAGGCAAAACCATGGAAGATGTTGGGCAAATCAAGCCCCCCCCCCAAGAAAAGTTCCCATAAGCCCCAATAGAGAGGGGGCAAAAGCTCAAATCTCTAGCCATATCACTGCTTTTGAAAGGACAGCCTACTCAACAAGCCCACGCACACCAGGCTTTTGAAATGTCTGCCCATGGACCCCCAGTAATACCTTTGTGAACCCTCAGGGGTCCCAGGCCAAGCCCCTTGGGACCCCAAATCCCCAGCTACACCCCTGTGCAAACATAAATTACACTAACACCATTAGTGCAGATTGTTAAACCAAAAATAATGATTGACAAAAAAGGTGTGAAGAAAATTCAGTTCTCACTAAGAAGTCTAAAACATGTAGTTTTGTGACAGATCTGGCTCAATTTGAGTCAATCAAAACGGAAAAGTTGAAAAACCTGAGATTGCATATTGGGAGAAGGGGAACATGAAGTTATATTTTTGTGTAATACCATTGTTCAATTGGCAGATACCTTTTACTCTGTTCTTTCTGATGATGTGAAAACTATGTGGAGATAATACAGATGCGTCTGTTACCAAATTTCCTTCAGTGATTGTTTTCAACAGTAATGACTGTACATATTTAATGTAGAACATGTATATGTAATATGAAGCCAGGTAAAATAAAAATGGTCTTAATATCTGTATGAGTTGTCTCACAAAAAACGCTTTCTATATATACACATATGTAGGTAACAATGATAAAAAAAAAGCATTTATTTAACACAACAAATATATATTTGTCAGCATATCTCTTTCCTTGTTAATGCACTTAATCCAACGCTTCTCCCCATTAAATCAAATAGATCAAACATTATACAGGAAAATTTCAGATCAATTTAAACTATTTACTTTTTAGTTATCTTCACTTATATATTTATGTGGTACTAATCACTCTGAATTTATTTAAACTATTTACTTTTTATTCATTTTTTTACGTATATATTTATCTGGTACAAATGACTGATTTTAGATCATTTGAAATAACTCTGGTGTTATTTCTCTGCTATGCTAATGAGATTCTCAGAGCCACTAGAATGCCAAACTAGCTAGGGGTGACCAACATAAATTTAGGTGTAGGCGTCAGTGAGTTGGGTGAAAGAAAAAAGACAAGGAGTCGACTAGAAGGGAGAGGGATTACCATTGGCTTCGAACAGGAAGGTGGGGAGGGGAAGTCTGGACTTATACTAAGTTAAAAACTTAATAAGTAGACACAGATTTTCTTTGTCCGATTTTTTTTCTTATCTGTTCTAATTTCAAAGTCACAAAGCGTTCTTGTTCTGATCTGTTATTTGACAATTATTATCTTAGAACCCAAAGATCTTAGGATTTTATGAGAAAAGTTAGTCAGCATTAGTGGCCAATATTCCAAAATCAGACATGCAAAAAGCATCTGATGATGTGGGACAATTACATACTAAAGTTGTTTATCTCGATTTTGATTAAGATGATGACATTCAAGTTACCTTTGATATCTGCACAATATTTATTAAAAATGTAGATATTTCTTTTAAATAAAAAAAGAAGCAGATACTTTTACATATTATCTGAGTTGAAACAAATTGGTCTTTTTATTTTTCCAACAACCCTATGAAAAAATCTGTTTTGCAATAAGGAGACTAAATCTTGTTTTTAAAATGATATTTATTGTAATCCATGTGAGAAGGCTGCAAAGTAAAGAGAAAGTGTCACTTTCATAATTTAGATAATTTAGTGTTTACAGAAAACACCTCTGAACATCCAAGGCTGTTCAGCTCATTTTTGGCAATAAACCAGAACAGCTGCTCTTTGTTCAGTAGTCTCAATGCGTGGGCAGCCTGAAGTCAAAACGGCAGTGCAGTGAGGTAGGAAATGTGGGCGGAGTCGATGGAGTAGCAATACAATGTAATAAAAATATTATACACAAGCAATTTTGCATATCTAACTCTACACATGCACACTTATGCAATTTTCTTGTACCATTACCAAGGTTTAGACACATCTCAAGATCATTATTAACTTTTTTATTATTTTGCTAGATTCATGTTTAATAGAGAAAGTAGACAAAATGATATAGATATAAATAGACACTTAATTCAAATGTTATCTTGAAAGAATAACATTAAATCCTTTTTGCTGGCTTTTTATGTGTTTATGTGTATGATCCAGGTGTCATACATTCTTTTTTCTCTCCTGTTTTTTAATGAATTAAAGAGAATGTTGTTCCTTTTAATATTTTAGTAGGATTAATTTTATAAAAAGAATCTTTCAACCTTAGTTTCAAGATCAAGTATAGAATCTCTCCTTGGATTGTTATAGTTGCAATGTTTTGTACCTTTCAGCCTTTAAGTGTCAGCTGTATTCAGAAACTTTCTGGGAATTTTGAACTAAACCCTGTATTTGATTGATGGAGTAGATTGTTCTCATTCTGCTGTCCATGCTAGGTGATATCCCATCAGTTAATTCTTCCTAGTTAATTTGTGTTGGTGATGCCATTTTCTGCTTTTTTCCACATACATCTTTTGCTGCTTGACCCAGGGATTGAACTCACAACCACCAAGTAACTAGATCCACTTAACAAGCACTTTTATCCAGTGTCCCATCAGGTGGTGGAATTTGGAGCCTTAAACCTAATATCTGTTCTTTCCTTATCAAAGGTTCTCATATGGTGTTTATTTTTATGCTTGGCCTAAGAGGTCATTAACACATTGAATATGCACTGACATGGGCGTAATTACATTTTCTACAATGTTCTTTTGGCAAGTGGGGAAAAATTTCAGATTTGGTAGGGATCCATTTTTTTTTCTATCAAAGGTATACACTAAAATATGAAAATAAAAATTCCACAATTTTCACATTTAAAAAAAACCAAGGAACATTACATTTCAATATCAATGAATTAGTTTATGTCTCCACCCTAATATCTTTTGTTAACTGAATATAAAATAAAACAAAGAAATCTGCCCCTGTGTACATCCAAACAGGCTTGTGGAGTAACAAGCTTCACAAACTCAGCTCCTCTCCCCACATTTTGGATCAGAATCTCAGCCCTGTCATCTGCCACTTCTCTGATCCAACAGAACAATTTGCATGCAATTTTTTTTATTGAACTGCCTTTAATGATCTTTTTTTAGCAATGAAACAATAGATAAGTAATGATACTAAATGGACTGTTTTGCAGGAGTGAAATTGTATTCGGGGGAAAGGGAAGGTAGCATCACTTTCATTCCCTCTTCATAGTAACAACACACTTACCTGTTTCATTCATTTTAAAGTGATTGAATTAAATGTACAAGACATTGATAAATTTATCTGACCAAAGTCAACTACCCTCATTGAGTATGTTGCATCAATATTGTAAGAACAGTACTGCTGAGGGCAGGTTAAATTGATATGTACATAGATATGTGTAAGTTTAGAATATAAAACCAAGCAGAAATGTTACTGTTTATCTATACTATAGAAGGACTTGGTCATGTGGCATTTTCAAAATGTTTTGTTAAAGCCTAATTTTGTTTATCCCAAATCCTTGTTGAAAATGTTTTCATATTACCAATTACTTAATTAACATATTTATTACCAATTCAGAAGAACAAAAATCCATCAACACTTTTAAGAAAATAAAAAAGTATCCAATTGTTTGAACCTCTTTTCTTGTATGTGCGTATCATTGTTCTCCACTTATACCCTCATCGAGGGTGTCGCAGGGATAGGTGCACACGGGACAATTGTTAGTAAGACCCACTTCCAGTTTGCTAGGCCTGTCAAAGCTTTGTTCTGCTTAAGGCATCTGGTATTCCCCAAATGGTCACCCATCTAGGTACTGAACAGGCTCGACGTTGCTTAACTTTGGTGATCTTATAAGAACCGGTGTATCCAACGTAACCCCTTAGCCTTGGGGAGAGATTCCACAATCTTAATCCCTGTGCCCATTGCTTAGCGGAGAGGCTGATTACTATTTTGCAGAGGATTGAACCATGGCCTACCGAACCGGAGGCGAGCACTTTACCACTGAGCCACTTCTCTTTATACTAAATAAATTTATTTCATTTTGTTTTTCATTTCCATTTTCAAATGCTAAAAGGTTATTTTGAGAAAGAAGGAATATATCTCTCAACAAAAATTTAATTGTAATTCTTTTAAACTTCTTGGTTCACTAGACATGAGAGGCATTAACACTCACTAAGATGGTGGCAAACATATTAGATACAATTTTCAAGAATCAAAGAGGAAATATAGTATATATAAAACTCCCCAATTTCCTCTACTGGTCAAAATTCTTCAATGTACTTTGAATATCTACCTTAGACATCAATTAGCATTTTTTTAAATCTACAATATCCGAGTGGTTAAAAATAATCATGAATCCTGTTAACACATTGTTAAATATTTAACAAGCAAATTTACTCATGATCTCTTACAACTAGAAGACAAGTTGATGGCTGATTTCCATTTCTACATCTATTGGCTGTTTTCAAGATATTTGTGAAGGACAAGTGTAGGAACCTCATCAAACTGTGAAGGAAAGGAGGACATGTATTACCATAGTGGTTAGAACTACATGTACTGACTAGAAAAGATGTAGGAAACATACAGTATAATTCTTGCAGAGGTACAATCTGGTTTTGAAATCAGTGAAAAGGGTTTCTCTTCTTTGCTGTGAGTTAAGTACATGTTTTCCAACCCTAGAATACTCACCATAGAGCTTTGGTTAGCATGGTAGTTTCAAGAGCTATTGACAGTCCAACAATTAATATTACCCAACCACAGCAGTATAAATCATCATCAATAATTGACACATATTTGTTGGGTTGGATCAAGTGTTAAAGACTAAAAAAAAAAGCTGAACTGGTACAGGGATTTTTTTAACAGTTGCTATAATATATAAACTAACCTAAACAGAAAAATGAATTTCTCCAACACAGTCTATCATTTATAAATTCAGCAATAGCCCTCCAGTCTAAATCAAGTAGGTATCATGGCTTATGTTCGAAAGAGATGTTGTAACTTGGTTTTGGATTCAAGAGCTGTCAGCAAATTAGCAATTATAAGCATGGTAGAGTCAAGGACTGGTAGCAGAAACCTGAAGTTGAACTCCAGGTGCTGATCTTATTTCAACCCAGGACAAAGAGCCACTAACAAGAGTATAAGTAATTGTAGGATTATACATTCAAACAATATTCAAGAATTTCCCCAAATAATTTTGTGTGAAAAATATTCAATGAAAACATGTACAAAAAGAAACTTACTACTGCTGTGTGTGTGCGTGTCACACACAAGATTTTAAAAAAAGATACAGCACCAAGTAGATTCATAGGTACTCTGTCAACTGTCATCATCAGCCAGAAGCTATGGTCATGGTATTTTGGGGGATTAACTCATAACACCCAAATGATCAGCCATTGATTAATGCAATATGAAGCTGTCAAGTGAAAAGCAGATAACATTTGTGATTTGGCTAAGATACTTTTGTATAACAAGTGTTGCAAAACAGCCGTACTCTATAAAAAGGGCTAAGATACTTCTGTGTAACAAGTGTTGCAACACAGCCGTGCTCGATAAAAAGGGCTAAGAAATCAAGCCTGGCTTCTCCAGTGTCAAACTCTGCTCCTACTTCCTTCCGTAATTCTACTATAAATTTTGGAGGTATGTAAGACTTGTCAGTCTAGCGCAGGTGGTAACACACCAGGTTAGAAATCACCTGATCGTGAGTTCAAATCTCGGTAGTGAAATGCAGATTTTATATGTCAGTTCACTCCCCTATTTTTAGTGAGGATTGTTCTTGTTGCATAGGAAAGTAAAGACTACTGACTTTGTTCTGGATTTTGACAAAAAGCACCTACTGTCCACTAATTAAAATAGTTCATAAATCTGAGTGACATAGGTTTGTGCTGCACGTACTCATGCAATACTGAAATCGCTCATCACTATCAATGCAAATTGCAGTGCATATGCTAATTTCTAACTCTTAGGACCAGTCATTGGCCAGCATATAGAGTAAATTTATTAGAGACCATAAGTGCATGTGTGAGAGAAGCTTTTACAAATACAAAAATTAAGACAACTTTTAGACAGATACTTAGACAAAAAGAAGTGAGAGAGAGAATATGTATGAAGAGGGATCCACTTGCAGTGATAAGTTTGTGTTGGGCAGTGCTGCTGGCTAACTAGGCTAATAAATGTATTAGGTAGGGAGAGTGTAAGAGGGCTATCCATGTATATTTGCAGCAGTTTTCTGCAGGTGGGTAACACAAACAAGAAGCAATTGGTTTCATAGACTGCTTGTTTGTTTAGCAATGAGATACACAAGACAGCATGCCACAACCTGCAACTGTTTACACTAGCAAGGTGATCCTGGCATTGTCCAACTGAAAAATAACTTCAAGAATACTTTTATTTTTATTGGCTAGTTTTGGAATGTCTCATACTGCTGTTTCAGTCCTCATAAGGATTTTGAGGAAAAAGGCAAAAATTTTATCAGTACTTTTATGTGTTTTCAATCAATTAGACCTTCATTACATTTGGAAAATGATCAGTTTGGAAAAAAAATGAATGGGGGGGGGGGGGTTATTTACAATGTAACAATAATGCTAAACTGGACCCCCATTTTCCATCTGTCGTATAAAACTATGGCTTTGAAGTATTTTGGTTATATCCCTCATACCTTCATTTTAGAGTATTACTTTTTACTTAAAATATAATGAAAAATAAATTTGTTCCCACCAGGGTCATTATTTTTGTAAAATGTGATGAAAACAAAGTGACAGTGACAGATTACATCTTTTTTTTAAGTAAAAAAATTGAAAGAGTTGTTTTCTTTACTGTTAAAAGAAATTGTAGTGGATGATTCCACTTATAAACAGTGACCATAATCTCTTGAGAAGGTTTGGTTTGGGGAAGTGTTTTGATGCTTCACCTCAGTCCAGCCACTGCACAGAACGCAGTTGTAAGAATCCATTTTTCGTCACATGTTACAAGCTTTTTTGCTTTTCCAATTTGGTGCAAGGGTCAAACATCTGTTGAATGGTCAACATTTAGTTCTGCAATAATGGCCCTCAATTGGATGTCATCAATCACAGAAAGATGTCCACGACCCTCCTCATCTTCAAGGCTCTCATCTCTGTTTCAAAATTTTTAGAACCAATGTTAAGCTGACAACTAAATACTTGGTTGATATTTCAAGCAGTTTCCGCTGCTTCCCAACCCATTTTGAACTCAGACAATAAAATTGCTTGACTTTGCTTTTTTTCCATCTTTGATTTCACAGCCTCAAATAAATGTTCCACTTAAATAAATAGTGCAAAATTAGTGACCCAATTGATCAATGAATTGTCTAGTTACTTTTTAAAAAAATTATTTTTCTCATTCTCTTGTTTGAGAAAAAAAAGATGAAGTTTAAACATTTTGGTATATTTTTCAATTCAGTGTGGGGGATAAACTTGAAAATCAAATTCACCTTATGAACATTGAACATTTCTGTCAGATGAATAACATTTTCTTTACAATAGTGGATACATATTTACTGTCGCTTTGTAATTACAAAACCGAATAATTGTTTGCAGGTGAAAAGGTCTTGCTCAAGTTCTATGTAATTTACTTGACAGAGTCCAAGTACTTTAAGTAGGAAATGATTTTACAAGATGTGCCACAATTCACTCTCTCCAAATTCCTAATTCAGTTGCTACTTTACTTAGCCTATTTTACAGGTATGGGAATGTACTAATAGCCTAATAGCAAATTTATAGTCAAGAAATCCTTGTTCAAGCACAATATAACAACTTTAACGTAAGTCAGACAAGTCGTATACCAACATTATTACAGTTTCACCTAATTTTCCATTAACCCCGAGAGTAAGCCACTATTTAGTAGTAGTAATAGTAACCATTATGTCAACTGTGTCAGCTGCAACAGCAAGAATCACCATGGCTGACTAAATGTTTCTCGTTGCAAAGAGAGAAAAGTAAAGAGAAAGAACAAATCAGAATCGTGCTTGTGCGATGGGATCAATAGTTGGCGACAGCAGTCCACAATATCCGACAGATTCGTATCAGTGGGAACATACTGCCGCCAACCCAGCTGTTAGAATGTCTGTAGTGTTTTAACAAGTAAAGAAGTAGCATTGGAAAAAGAAAATGAAGGTAGGAAGGGTGGAAATTTGCTCAGGTTCTAGTTTGTAGGAGGTGGGGTAAGTGGATTTTGATGAGGGTTGCTAGAATGAATGTATATTATGAATGGAGAAAAATTATGGTAGTGACGTAAGGAAGTGTCATTATCTCTTGCTTCTTACTCATCAGAGATGTAAATAAGTCACAATGTGGTTTTGCTTATTAAATACAAAGAAATCCATATTTATGCTCACTCACTGTGGAATTTTCGACTCAATTTGAAAAAAATGTGTTTCAACATTCATCAGGTGTTCAAAACACAGATTTCATCAGGTGTTCAAAACACAGATCTCATGATTTATCTATTTTAAACCCTTATAGTCAGAAATTATACACTACTTCAAAGCTAGAGTTTCGTGCTCTTTTTTCAATGCCGAAAAAACGTTCATAAACTCACACACACACACACACACACACACGATCCTACTTCCTCACATCACCATTTCTTTTGAGGTAAAAGTGTATCGGATTACCAATTAATGTTAGTTCGATTTGTAAGTTTTCCTCATCAATCAAAAGAATTGTCAGAATGGCAAAGATGTGCATTATTTGTCAAGTAGAATCTGGAACACAAGCTAACAAAGTCAATAATAATAATAAACTAGCATTCCAAGGGAAATTATGAATTGCTGCTGTGTTGGGGGTGATCAATTAAAAAGTTGGGCTGTGATCACTAAAAAATGTTTGAATTTTTTTTAAAAACAAGCGGTCACAAACTAGTGACCAATTTAGCATAAACTTACATTGCATATTGAACCCCCCTCTAAAAACCTATTATGGGAGAATATTTTAAAAAACAACATTTCCCCATCTCATTGAGTGTTAGTGTGTGTGCAAAATCTTAAGTTTCTACTATGAACAGTTAGGGCTGGGCAAAGTCTGGATACATAGATATCAGAACAGATGAATAACCTAAACTCAGCAATAAACCAGTGTTATGGGGAATAATAATAAATACATAATGATATAGGTAAATAGATAGCTGTATAGTTAAGAACAGAATAGCTTGGGTGGACAGGTAGATATGTATGTGCATTCATACAAAACAGGATTACACACACACACATACACTAAAACAATTACATATATCGAAAGAGACAATAGATGAATTCACACTTGCTCAACATTTTTTGTTTGTCTCCTTCTGAAACAGCTTCTCAACACTGTTACTACTACCATTATAACCTTCCCATCTGTTTGTCAAAACCCCAGACAGCATCATCAAATATAATACCAAATTCAAACCCTGCTTTTTGCCAAGCTGATCTATAAACACAAGTAATATTTCAAAAGATAATCACACAAATTAGTTTGAATGTTCAACTGGTATCTGGAACAGGATTATCAGTACCATTGGTATTGATAATCCTGGTACTACCAATATCTTGACCATTAGATTGCCATGACACCTTAGAAGAAAAGAGGCAAATTTGGCTAAAGTGGCATAGCAACCGAGAAGAAAAGGGGTAAAGAGACTTTATTACTTTATGTGCATCTACTAGTAAGGAGTAAAACTCGCAAATTCTATAATGTGCATCTACTAGTAAGGAGTAAAACTCGCAAATTCTATAATGTGCATCTACTAGTAAGGAGTAAAACTCGCAAATTCTATAATGTGCATCTACTAGTAAGGAGTAAAACTCGCAAATTCTATAATGTGCATGTACTATAGAACTTGTAAATTGTATATAATGTGCTAGTAAGGATTATATCACAATGTTAGATGATTCTAAGCCAACAACCTACAGAAGTCCCATTGATTATAAATGAAACCTGCTAAAACAAGTTTTTGTTTATTATTAGTTTAGATTTCTTCTTTTTTTTATCATGTGTTTTTAGCTGTTCAATTCAACTGCAAGAATTCAGAATAAAAACTACATGCAATAATGAGAATACTTCACCCCAGAATCTCAAAACAACTTCAGAGTAATACTAAAACAATTGTTTTTATTTTTCAACAAGTGAAGCTGATGACTTGATATCCAGTTGACCAAGCACCCAATCGCATGCACACACAGACAGAAGAGTTAAGAAAAAAATAAATAATGAAGAGAGGTGGATATTCATAAATAATGTTTATCTTGCGTGTATGCATTTTATAGACTCACAAACAGCTGCACACTATTTGTCTATAAGGGTAACTTGACCCCAGAATTAACATAAGACTGGTGGCGCTGACCTCAGAGGTCCCTGCAGGTCAATCTAGGATCAAAACTACAAACTTAATATAATTTTAATTTTTTTATTTAATCTATTAGATCTTCACACCTTCAGAAATTTGTTAGTTTTGAGAAAAAATTTTTATAGTTTGGCAGTATTTTTTTTTAAAACTGTTTTTTTTCCTTGAGCAAAACTCCAACCCTACCCCGAACATGACAATAAAACATGGGCACCATTTAAATATGATGGTCAGCTTTGATGTGGGAACTACTAACGCCAAAAGTGAACGCATGATTTTTTTAGGTTTTAGGCCTGCAGGCCTGCCCTAAGGGTGCACACAGGCCTGATCGGCTGTTTGTGCAGGTTGACTGGAGGAGGTCTCCTGGGCATGCCAGGTATCCCAGCTAGTATAAATTAATAGGGAATAATAATAAAATATAAATATTACAAAAAATGCACAGTGGAAGGATTTACATCTTGAATACAAATTTTCACTACAGATATTCCAAGCAATTTACACCACCAACTTGTGATGTAGTCATTGTATATGCTTTATAAATCAACTAGCTATCACTATAAGGGGAAAAAGTGGCATTATTGATTCAATAAACTGATCAGATTACTTTAGGATGTATATGTCTTGCTGTTATGTTAACACATAAAATACCACAATTGTAAACATATATAATATAAATGGTCACAAGCTAAAAGTTTTGAATGGAAGTCAACATTACTGAGCTAATGTCACAAAAGGCATTCCAGCACTTTTGTAATGAATAGAGATTGGCTTCAACTATTGTGTTCTATAAATTAGTTTTTAAGTATAAGTTTTAAAAAATAATATTTAAATCATACTGGATTTTATGATAATGATGTAAAAAGATAAAACATTTTGTAGTGATAACATACGGCAATTAACTTTGATAAAAAATTTTGTAGTGATAACATACGGCAATTAACTTTGAACCTTACTAATAATACTAGACATGTCAAAGAAAGGCAGTAAGTCTTTTGATTGTATTTTCAAATCAAAAAAACGTTTCCTCTGATAGTTGTTTTTTATATTAAAATTAGTTAATCCCTATGAAAAGAATTCACGGATATACAGGCCACCCCCCAGTATCCGAAGGTAGAGCGTTCCTATAAAAGCTTTTCATGGGCCAAAATGGCGTAAAGTGAAGAAGCAATTAATTTATAGGGAAAAAAGTTTTGAGTGTCCCAAAACATCCAAAGTTTGTTAAGATGGTATGTCAGGCTGAGTCATCAGAGGTCATGGTGGTGTGGGAGTTACAGGAGACTTGGGTGTAGAAGAGAGAGGCAGAATGTATGCACTGCCTCTATAATGGCTTGCTGCAAAACAAAAGCTGAAAGCTACTTTCACTTCACTTCACTTCAAAAGCGGAGACTACCTGTAATTGAATTCTATGTTTTTTTGTTTTTTTTAAAGAAACTAAAAAACATGTTTCAGTGGAAGAGTCCATTGTTTAAAATAGTGGATATTTTTATTATCAAACTTATCTCTAAGTGGAAGAGTCCATGATTACAGGCAGAGAACCAAGAAAATCGCACAGTTCATTATATAAGTAGATTAGTTAATACCCGTGAACAAATTTAATTTCTATGAAACTATTTTCTAAGGAAAACTAATAGCAAATTTGTCTCAGTTGAAGAGTCCATAGTTTCAAAAGATGGAAAGGAGGTAATTTTTGCCTCTGAGTGAGAGAGTCAAGTGTTACGGACAGCAAACCAAAAAAAAAAACAAAAAAAAAATCACACTGTTCATCAGACCACCTATACTGGGAGATCAATGAGGATCGAAACCACTAACAACGGCCAGCAAGATAAGCTTGCTTATCATTGCTATATGACGTCTGTCCTGATCTGGTTTTCTTTTTCATATGATCTATTTGTTAATCCCAGTGGAAAGAAATTCACGGATCTATTTGGATTGAGATGGGTTTTTTTTCTAAAAAAAAAAATTTTTTTTTAAAAATACACATTTACTGGGAATAGTGCGTAGTTTGAAAAAGTGGACAGGAAATATTTTTTTTCAGCAAAACTTTAACCCTCCCCCGTAAAACTGGACTCTTCCACTGAGGAAGAGACCAGTGTTACGGACAGCGAACCAAGAAAATCACACTGTTCATTATTAGAGTAGATTGTTGACAAAAACTTTTCACAAAATTGTCTCATTTGAAAATTCGTCTGGAATTTTATCAACTAATAATTATAACTTGATGGTTTTATTTGTCCAAATAATAATTTTCCTTAAATATCTTTTAAATGTAATCTTTAAGGAATTTGTTTAGTAACTTTGCCTCACAGTAGGAAACAGTATATTGCAATGTCGTCCTCCTCCACATTTTCTCTTTGGCCACACCATGAATTCTTTCAAAAAATGGCCTGTGATGAGTTAAGGCAACATAGAGAACAGCTTATAAATATGGTAGCACAAAAATACCAAATATTAACAACAAGAGTGAAGTTTATTTTTGTTTTGTTTTAGAATGTTAGTAAAGATTTAAGCAAGTAAATCAATTTCTGGTATTTATAGATAAAACAAAAACTCAGGCTAACTAATAATATATACAAGTGTTTTTGTTTGGGTTTTGTTTTAATTTCCAAAACTTTATTCACCAACAAGTTTAGCAGTTGATGCCCCCTGTTCTAACTACTGAGCAATCAGTTCTATACATTTCAGTGTGGATAGCTTGCAGAAAGACAAATATTTTGAGAGACTTGCTGCAACAAATCTAGGAGAAATATATAAAACCGACAAATTTAAAAACAGATTCAACTGGAAGTTCAACTGGAAGCTTTCCATATAGCACTTTGTTTTCAGTACATTTATCAAGTAGACAAACATCAAAACTAATACCAAGTTTGTTAACTTTCTGTTAAAAAATAAAAGGTTTTCAGTTTTAGAAAACCACCGATTTTTGCTTTTCTTCCTCAAAGCCCTTCAGAGACAAGAGGAGCAGTGTCAGGGATTCCTTAAAGGATGTTAACAGGTAATGAATGTTGAATGTTAAGAATTCAATAGTAAAACAATAAAAGCAAATAATGGTGGCAGATCAGAATTCCCAGGAGCTTTGAAAAACCCTAGAGAAACAATACAACTAGATTCAATAAAATTGCCAAAGAAAAGCCACCAGTTGATTTGATTTCCATTCTACTTGGCTGTCACCAGAAAGAATCCATATGGAAATCATCTGAAGGGCACCAGCTGGTTCATATTGAGTAATTTTATACATAAGTAAAAGGACCTTAGATCCCTGCTTATTATCAGCTTCAGATCTACAAATAAATGACCTTCAAAAGTGGTTCTTTTATCCAAATTAATCTGAATATTCAAATGGTTCTTGGGACGATTGAACTCTTTTTTGTTGTTTGTGTTGTAAACACGATGTTCAGGCCGATCCATTCTGTGGCCTTCTTCAGGTGTAAAATCCTTTAAACATAACTTCTGTTTAACACATCACACTCGGATTTTACACCTGAAGAAGGACTGAACATCGTGTTTACAACACAAACAACAAGAAGGAGTTCAATTGTCCAAAGGACCATTTGAATATTAATGACCGTTTTCAAAACTATAGAAGACATCTGTATAGTTGAGATTTGGAATCGTAACCTTACCTTTCATATTTTACTGAGGTAAAAGTTAAAACTTGGCCCTAAAAATTATATGTATCTTTTGACTGCATGGTAATTTTTCTCTAAATATGTTAGAAGTGTAATTTAAAAAGAAATTATTTTTAAACATGCTTTGACTACAGCTGAAAGGAAACTGAATGATCACTTTTTCAGTATTTCCATGTCACATGATAGATGCATTTAACTTACCCTACATTTAATGACATGTTTCTATAGTGAATAATGGCAATGATTTATATCAAGATAGTAATTAAGAACTTCCACCTCCAACTTGAGATCTAATTGCTTCCTAGAACCATAACAAAATTTGAATGAATGTTTTAAAACGAATACATACTTAGCAAGGTTTGATGATTAAAAAAAAATGTCTGAAATCTTGAGATTTCATAAATTATTTAGATCAGCATCTTCATCTTTAATGTTTTGATCACATCATTTCAGCCAGTGAACTAACCTTCTTCAGTGGCATGTCACATCCAATAACCTTCAGAGATTTTCAAAAACTCTTTATTTTATTCAGTGGTTATGTCTTTTTTTTTTAGCTCTGTTGTCACATCCAGCATCCTTTCTGGGAGTGAACTCTAAACCTTTTATTCGCTTCTGAATGATTCTTCATTTGGGGGCCATACTGACCTTTCCATTAGGTGGTCTGTTTCTTCATTGTCCTTTTGGACTCACAATTGAACACATAAGTTTTTGCAAACTACACAGTTCAGGGATTGAACTCAACTCCAAGGATCAACATGAACTGAAAGGAATAACTAACAGTTTTATCCAGAATACAAACCAGTATTCGCAGGCTTAAACCTTCCATACATAGAGTCTTGTGTCTAATGTACTTTATGTATACTCTTTCTGAGTACTGGATACCATGTTTCCATACTGTCTACTAATAGGATTATTTAATAATGCTGTATACATTAACTCTTTCAGCTTGTGAATTATTGTGGTCTTGCCTAGGATTATGACTGTGTTGTTCACTCTGAAGACTGTACTAATATTGTAATGGCTACAAAACCTGATTTTTTTCAGCCACACACATAGGGTAACTACTGCTCTGGTGGATATCCTCCAAGTATGTCTATCTATCTACTAGTAGATCCTGATGTACATCTGTAGAAGCATTCTAGACATGGATCAACACATGGTCTACTGGAGTTCATAAGATCCATTAGTATCTGTTCATCCTCCTGGTTTGGGGGGGGGGTATAAAGCTATTATCAAAATATATAAAACAAATAGTTGGCCATAATGATATTCTTAGGGCAACTTCCTCAAGCTTACCTCACCTTCTCAGTACATACAAATGTGTATGTACCCCATACACAGTTAGTCACTCTTCAAAAGTCCAATGCCTCAAAGAGGCGCTAACCTCTACAACCAGCTTAGACACCTGCTTTGGAGAAGGAAAACTACAACCTTGGGACCTTGCTCCCATTGTCCCACCTTGCTGGGCAATGGCATGTAAACTCTAGTTTAAAGGGTGGAGCCGGTCATGCGCACACCACACATCACCTTGAAACTTCATAGTGCCTGAGGGCTATTCTATGCATCCAAACCCTAGAAAGTCCTATAGTAATGCAGGCGGCTCAGGGATAAGTGGTCGCGATGCAGAACTGGGAGACAAGTGTATCCTTCAGTAGTAGCCCTATTCAGGGACAGCCCTACTTGCTCCACATGGAGAGAGGCCTAAAGAAAGACTCATCTCTCTCTTCATTTACTTCCCTCCTTTGCCAGTTGGCACACCATGGCTAACGGGCAACTTCACACGAGGTCACACTACACAAAACAAATCTCAAACTAAACGGAAGTGACCTTTTAAACTTGCTTGCTGGTATGTGAGAATGATGCGCGCCGCTCTGCCCTAATTGCACTGGATATCAACATGGCTACCATCAGTGACGTCTGATTTCCAGATCAACGCAGCCTGAAAGAACACAAAGTAGGCTACACTCTCTACTGGTCAGACAAGCCCCAGTCAGAGGGATGTCTTTCCGGTATAGGCTTCATGGTAAGGAACACCATCGCCTCAATATTTGCCAACATAACAACCAGCCACTTCAACCTCATCATCAGCATGCGGCTACCACTATACAACAAGCAGCAGGCTACATTCTTCAGTGTGTATGCTCCAACCCTCAAAGCAGACCAGGCAGAGAAATTTTAATTCTACTCCTACCTGCACCGCCTCCTCCTAATGAAAGTCCTAGCAACAGACAAAGTCATTATCTCTGGTGACTTTAATACTAGAGTAGGCTGAGACCGGCACATGGAAAGGCGTTATCAGGAAACACAGGTAATCCGAACAACAACAGACAGCTCCTTCTTGAGTTCTGTGAGAACTATGTATCCCCAAAACACTCTTTCTGCAGAAAGATAGCCAGAAGATCAAGTGGATGCACCTCACGCAAAACACTTGCACCTCATAGGTTATGTGTTCCAGTGTGCCAGAGGGACCTAAAAAACATTTACCACACCAAAGTGATGTCAGAGTGTCACACTGACCACCACCTTGTCCACTGTAAACTCAGTTTTCACTTCAAGCCAAAGCCAACAAGGAGTGGAGCACCCTGAAATTCCCTCTGGGTCACCCGCCTTCAAAACATGGGTACTAGAGCAGAATTCCGAAAGAAACTGGACACCATCAGCTGCCCAAAAGACACTTCACGCAAAGCCCTCTGGAGACACATGAAATTGGCCATCCTAAAAACCTATGAAAATGTCCTCAGATTCACCTCAAGAAAAAACCAAGACTGGTTTCAATGAAAACAACAAAAAGATCAAAGGCCGAGAAAGTTTTTTTAATTTAACCAATTTCAGAGACTTTTTGGGGTCATATTTGGAGATGTACTGGCTAATTATTACCAGAGAATTGTTTAAATAGAAAATTTTTAGTAGTAAGGGAACGCTATTCCCCCTCCCCCCAAAAGTAGGGGGAAATCTTCCTACGCATTCGCACAGCACCACTGATGTCACATGATCCAATGAAAACTGCACAACACAAATTGATTGGTGGTGGTGGTGGACAAACCTTGTAAAGAGAGCCCAACTCTGTGCAGATGCCAGTGATATCCAGGGTTTTTACCAAACCTTAAAGGCAGTATATGGCCCCTAACTATCAGGCTCAAAAACCCCTGTAGTGCAGATGGTCGAGTACTCCACACCAACAGAGATTTCATTCTGAACTGCTGGTCCAAGCACTTTTACACACTGTTTAGCAGAAAGTGTGTAATATAGGAGACTGCACTTACCCGCATCAAGCAACATCTGACCAAACTAGAATTAGATGAGGCGCCTACACCACCAGAAACAGCAAAAGCAATCGAGCAGAAGAAGTGTGGCAAAACTGCAGTTTTTGATGGCATAGCCCCAGAGATGAAAGGCTCTATGAACTCCTTGTAAACTGTTGGGAACAAGGCAAACTACCCTAGGACTACAAAGATGCAGTCTTTTTAACCCTTTACAAAATAAAGGAGAAAATCCTTGCAGGGATTCTACAGAACGGACTGGTGGATCAAATTGCAGAGGATCACCTCCTGGAGAGACAATATGGTTTCAGAACTAACCAGTGCACAACCGACATGGTTTTCACTCTAAGACAAATCCAGGAAAAATGCCAGGAATAAAAAGGGTTGTTCTTCACCTTTGTCGACCTGACAAAAGAGTTTGACATGGTACACAGCTTGAACGGTCAGATGTGGCAGGGACTCCTCCAAAGCCTTCCCAATCTTAAACAGCATCAAGCAAGGTACTGGCCACCACTCTTTTTCAATATTCTTTAGCATGATGTTGAAACAGAGTAGAAAAGAGATGGATGACGGGGACAACATGTACATCCTCACGCGGAGTAACAGCATCTACTCCGATCACACACCAAGACCATGGTACAGCTGGTCAGACAATGCGGCTCTGATTGCTCATTCAGAAGTGGCACTCCAGCTTTGTAAGGACCCCAAAACTCTTCAGCATGGAAGTCAGCCTTAAAAAGACAGTCATCCAACACCAACCCGCACTGAAGCAAAAGCACCACCCACCTTCTATGTCCATTGACAAAAACGAAGCTGAAAGTGGTCAAGGACTTCCCTTACCTAGGTTGCATCATATCCTCTGACACCAGCTTGGAAAGAGAGATAGACAACAGACTGGCTAACACAACCATGTCTGTGGTAACAAAAATCTCAAGGAAGACACAAGTGAGAGTTTACAAGGCCGTCATATTGCCCACCCTCATATACTGTGCCAAATCCTGGTTCGTATACCAGCATCACTTACGCCTGCTTGAGCACTTTCACCAGCGTTGCCTCCGCACCATTCTCAATTACATTGGAGCAAATACTTCACAAATACAGAGATCAAGTCAGCCAGGGCTACAAGCATCGAGGCCATGCTGCAAAACACCCACCTGCAGTGAGCAGGCCACATGGTGAGGATGGAGGACTATCAGCTACCAAATATCCACCTATTGAGAGAACTAGTGGGCAACAGAGGCAGCTGACAGAATACATGGCGATACAAGGTCTATCAAGCAATTTCCCGTGCCGATGCAAACCACAGTGCTAATGTGGAAGAAAAAAGTCAGCAATGCAAGGCAGGAGCTCCCTCCTGGGCAGCCATACCTTCTCCTGCAACCATTGTGGAAAAGCCTGCCTCTCCCTGGTTACCTGAGGGCCTGCAACTGACATGCATCTGCATCTTCATTTCTCAAAGCCACACCATGATAATCTTTTTGATTTTTTTGTCCACCAAGAATGCTTTAAAGCAAAAGCTAAGCTAGATAATCATAGTTACAGAGCAGATAAATTAAAATGATCTCTAGACTTATGTTCTTTGCAAATCATTAAATTAATTATTTCAAATCGTGTCTCAGGATTGTGGCTAACATTTAACATATTGCTTGCAATTTAATTAGAGTAACTTCCATACCACTACATTTTCAAAAAATATTTATTTTAGATATTTGTTGGACTAAGCAGACTTTAACACAATCGCAGATTACTTGACGAGCACAATTTATCACATTCTTTTGAATGTAACAATTAGTTTCAATGTTAACTCACCACTAACAAAATTTAAGAATGTCATTATTACTTTTTAAAATTGTACCTAATGTAAGATGTTTTTTGATGCCATTGGAAAGAGCATATTTCAGAAACAACAGAATTAAAAGGTTTTGGTGTTGATATATCAAAGCTAGTTCAACAGGATAGAAATAAATTATTGTATATTTCAACGACCTTCAGATAAGACAAGACCTCAATTTCAGTCTGAATTTCATGGTTTTAGTTCACTGTTTAGTCAGTTTTCATATCTGGCCTATAGGACGGCCCCATTCAAGTGTCGTCTTATCCACCAAATATATGGTAACTACTTTCCCTATTAGAAAACTTAACAGCTTTTTTATGTTTATACTTATGACATGGCTGTTGATATTTTGATTGCATAAAATCTAAATAAAAAATAAAATAAATAATAGCATAAATGAGTATAAAGATTTAATATAATAGAAGAAACAACAGTGGCAACTGTCGACATTTCGAAGGTTATTACTATAAGGCTTAAGTCAGCAAGTACAAATGAGTATAAAGATTTAGTACAATACAAGAATTAACCCTTGAGCAATTGTGGCAACATTTCGAAGGTTATTATTATGAAGCTTAAGTCAGCAGGTAGAAATACTAATTAATCCGTTACAGTGTGCCCACTATATTTTGTATATTGACAAAATAACAATGAAATTAAGATTAAAATAATTTCAGTCAAAACCTTGAGCAAGTTTTTATCCAATGATGTTTTCAGACTATTATATTCATTTTGGTTGCTTTTATCACAATATATTTGGTGGCATCCATGAATCATCTTTAATATTTGTTTATAAATGCATTTAATACCATTCACAAATGCCATACCCACATGAAGAATGATGGAGAACTCACCAGCAAAACATGATAATTCAGAAATTTAAACAAGTTTACACATATTTGTGTACTTACAAAAACACACACAAGAATAATTCATATGTCTATTCCAAGACTAAAGTTTGCATTGTTGTAAAACATGATTTGTTAGATTGTGTGGATACTAACGGGCATCTGTGGGTTGTGTGGATACTAACAGGCATCTAGAACTTGAACCAGTTTTACTCTAAAAGAATCATAACCAGTGAAAAAAAATGACACATCTTGTTTTGAACTAAAACAATTGGAATCTTCTGACAGACAATCTTTTTTTTTTGTTTGGAAAAACTTGGAACTCTTTTTACAAACACAAATCTTTTTAAATATTCACCCATTTGCAAAGACAGCATGAGAAAATAGCAAACAATCTGGAAAGTTGTTTAAGAATGATTAAGAATCAAACGAGAAGAGGTTTTTGGTGTGGGATGGAATAATTAAAGCATAGAAAAAAATAATATCAAAATATTTCCTAATTTTCCTATTGTTTGCATTTTGTCTGTTGAAATCTATTCTCTCAACAGTATTTGTCAGCAGTAAATCTGTCTGTCTTTCACCTAAATACACAATTCTTTTAGATGCCTCAGAAAATAACCTTTTTGAGTACATGAAGTCACAAAATAAAACCACTGACAACAGGTGGGTGTTGCATACATTGATGATGATGATGGTATTGCAAAGATTTATAGCGATAGGAGAAAAATGGAAATTGCAAATTGCTCTATTAACATACATTTAATTTAATCAAAACAAGGATGAAATGTAGAATTCAAACCCCTTTAACTACATAAAAGAATATTGTGAAGAATTAGTATCACAAAATTTAAATCAAAACAAGGTGAAAACGAAAATCTGTGGACCCAGCAGGAACAGCCGATATATTATTGATTGTGCAAACCATGAGTGTTAGACCATACCCTGCGCCAAAAAAAAAAAAAAAAAAAAAAGCTGAAAAAAGGAACCTAACTAAAAGATTGGCCCTCAAACTGAGAACCATGCTCAACATCACATGGAGGATCACAAGGCAGCACATTATATTAGAAAACAAACAGGAGTCAGAGATATCATAGAAACCATTAGAAAACTCAAATGGCAATGGGCTGGTCATGTTGCAAGAATGTCAGACAACTGCTGGACATCATGATTCACAACATGGATTGCCAGAGATCATATGCGAAACTGTGGCTGGCAAAAAGTAAGATGGTGTGACAAACTAGTTCAGAAAGTATAGGCTCTGCGACGCCCATGATAGAGGTCTGACAAATCTTGGGGAAGGTCTATGTCCAATGACGGACACTAAAGCCTGATGATAATCAAAACCAAAAAATGAATCTTTCGGATGGATCAAATGTGGGTCCCCAAAAACTTTATTGTGCCAAAACTACTTTTAAAATATTTTGTCTTTTATTATATAAAGTACAGAAAATCTTATTAAAATCTAATAAATTAGATTTTTTGTAAAATTTAAAAATCTAGGTGTTTTGTTTGAAAATTTTCAAATGCAAATCTTTTTGTTTACATTGCTACAGCTTTTTGCACTGTCTGTTTTCAAAATTTCTCCGGTTATAAAGGTGTACACACATAATTGTTATTTTCTCCAATCTTTCTTCTTACTAATGACACAAAAATTCCATTTTTTTGTAAGGTGTCAATTTCCGCTAAGTATGTCAGCAAAGTCCGCAAGTACGCCTAGTCTACACAATTCACATCTATCCCGTTTAAAAATGCCTTCCACCCACAGAAGGTGGACGACAAGTGAAGGGGTGAGTAGAGCTGAAAATAGGGTAGCAGAGAAAGGGATGGGCGAGGAAAGGAAGGAAGGAAAGGAGGAAATGAAGGGAGTAAGGAAATGAAAGTTATCACAAAAATGAGAGAAGAGAGTAAACAGAAACACTAAACAGTGATAGCGGATGGTTGTTTGCGTTAGTGGTTGCAGTCAGTAGCAACAACATTGGAGAGTACTATTAGTATTATTAGTAACACACTGCTTCTGCTGTTAGTAGCTAGTTTGTGTGTAAAAGCTTTATTCTTTTACAAAACGATTCATATGGATGGTGAGAAGCACCAGAATCAGAAGACGATCTTCCATTACTGATTTATAACACTTATATACTATGGAATCGTTTTTACGATTACACAGAAATGATCGCACCAAATAAAAAATAAAAACAGACATGTCTAAATTTTAATGAATTAGCTCGATTATGTTTCTTTTTCTAATGAAATGATGGCATTGATTTTCTTTTGTACATTCTTTTAGCTTTTGAAGCTTATAAACACTTAAACAGCTGAATGTTGCCAATGTTATAAACTGGCAGTAAGTAAATAAAAATGATTTAGTAACAATTCCTGCAAAAATAACAGATAAGATGGGACAGATAAGGTCATAAAGAAAATTGCTGTCATCTACAATGATTCTCAAGATGGTACAAACTAGAGTTCAGCAATCCAAAGCAGTGACAAGCCACCCAGTTTACACCACCAATAGAAAATAATTCTTGGTATATGACTTCAGCCTCTATTACAGGCTCACCAACACTGTATGCCTTTCGTCTCTTGAGTTTGCAATCAATTAAAGCCAAAAACATTGCCATCATCACTTTCATTGAACTAGAAACTAAATGTGTTTGCAGAGACTTTTTGTGCAATACTGGTTGCATCTGCAAAGATCAAAAAGGAAACTTTAAAGAACACAATCCAGTAACAAGTGATACACTTTATCCAGACAAAGGAAATCAATGAGAAGCCACCATTAGTCTCTCTCAACCATAGACTCTTTCCTTATGTCCGCTGAACAAGCAGTTTTATCATGGGAACCAAACAATTTTATTCGGGACCATTAGAGATAAGCTGCATGAAGGTAAATAATATAAAGATATGTCTACTGGCCTTTGATAGATGCAGAGCTTGAGAAATATTGCCATAATTGTCATAGATCCCAATTCACAATCAAAACACCTGGGAAGTATACACTGTATTCATGGTCAATTTCTTGGAAACCACAGCAGTATCTGTTTACTATTACAAAACCAATGACACTGACATTGACAGAAATCATTGCCTATTTCAAACAACTATGTGTTTTGGGATTGCAGAGGTCATTGTATTGAACAACAGATCTTAGCTGTATTCAAGGAGTTTTGAGAGCAGCATAGAATCAAACACCTTCATATTACCCCCAATCAACTGGTCAAGTGAAGGGATTTGTAGACACTTTAAAACATGCTTTGCTCAATGCCAGATAGAAAGGACCACCAGGAGAAAAATCTCCCACGTGATATTATTGTTCTTAGCATTGTCACATCACAATGGAGACAGTGTATAACCTTGGGATTTTAATTTTTAAAAATCAGTGACTTTCATGGTAAAAAGAAATGGACTGAAGGAACAGTCCTGCAATGGTGCTGTACTCAATCAAGTATAGTTGGAAATGGCAAATCAACCAGAACTTACAGGCAAAAACTCTAGTCCTACTGCTAGACAGATTTGGCTTGGAGCTAAGAAAAGCAGATGTGCAGCTTACATCTTAAATATGGCCAGTGTCTATACAGCCATGCCATCAGAATGACCACCAAAGAATACCTGTATAACTTCAGCAGGTGAATCTATGGATGCAGGCAGACACAATGTTCTTTTCAAACAAAAAAGTTAAGGGTTCAAGAATATAAATTCCCCTGAAAGTTCAATATATGTAGAAGCAAGACTGTCTAATCATAGAAAATACTAAACAATATTAATCAATCCTGTCTTCTGATTGGTCAATACTCAAGGCTGCATATTGCATAAGCAGAATGCTTTGGGAAGTCTTGTTATAGGAGGCCCTATGTTTAAGATTAGCCATTTTCAGAGAGAAAACACTATTTTGTTGAACAAAGTACTTTGCCGCCAGCAACAAAACTAAACACAAAGGGGATGCAACACCTATTAATACACTATTGACCGTTCATTGAGTCACTGAGTAAGCTACAACAAAATCTCTAGATCCATCCAACAACAGTCCATGACCCCTTTAAGAGATTAAAAGGAATTAAGTGCTATAAAAATGTGATGTGTGTAGAGTCACTTCCGCGTTCTGCATCATACCTATGGTATCCAAGAGAACAGCTGTAAGTAAGGGGAAAAAAAGAAATATGAAGATATATGAAGTCTGATCTCAATCTATTTCAACAGGGATTTATGAAATATCTTCATAATTTTCTGTGAATCCTTTTTGTTTTTCCTTCATTTAAGTAATGTTTGTTCTGGTTTTCTTCAGACCAACCTTCTAGAACCTTCCAACAGTCAGAAGTCAATGGTGGCAGAATTATCTATCAGCAAACAAAATATCTTTAGCTTACAAGTATTTGATATGTTAGGCAATTAGACAAAATCAAGAGATCGATAAGAAGGTAAGTTGAGATTTATTCATTATTATATGATATAGTTCAAGGGCCAATAGTGATATCTTCACAAATTGGTACCACCCAAGGTGGCCAAACAATTTTTGTATTCCTACATGTCTTTAGTTTATATTTTGGTATGATAACTCTGCCTATCTTGTAGCTTTATGATGGTTATATTACTCTGTAAACAAACTTACCCCCATATAAAACTAGATAGCACCGACAGAGTGCATACCTCTGCCAAATATTTAATCACTTCTTCCATAGCCCATTACTCACAGCACCCTACCACAATGTTTCATTGTAATTTATTGAGACCTTTTGGAGATATTGTATGGACAGTCATGAGCATATAAAATATCTCTCAATAGGAAAAATATTCCTGGATCCACCCCAAAATTTAACCAATTCTTCTTTACCCCCATTTCCCACTGTTCCACAAAATCTCATTGAAATTCATTTCAAAGTTTTCGAGATATCATGTGGACAGACAGAGAATTTGGGGAGATATTTTGTGGTTGAAGCCATGACTAAATAAAACACTCCGATTTGAAATTTGATACTGTTTGTTCTGTCTGTCTATATGATATCTCCAAAAGTTCCAAATTAATTTCAATGAAGCAGCAATACAGATGTTAGCTTATTTAAACCAAAGAAGCAATATGCAGTAGACATATTATTATAAAAGAGCAGAAACAAAATAGGCCCTTCAAATGAATCACATTTTTGTAATTAAATACTTCTCAACATCCATTTGCAAATATTTACTAGTTATTATTTGCAGCTGTAAGGCCACCGTTCACTTTTGATAAACACAGAATTTAGGATTTATCTAAGTCAGTGGTCCCTCAGTTACTTTGACAAGATAGTGAATAGTAAATCAAGTAGTGAACTCAGATGGTAACTGGGAAACATTGGGCTCCACTTAGGTAGATGAAAGTCCTTACCAAAGAAAATGCATATTAGTGATTTTTCACAAAACAGAATGAAATTAGGGAAATACTATTTGATACAAAGTGCAGAATCAAAACAAAAAAGAGCATTGATTATAAGAATCAAGTTTCAAACCTACAAAACCTGTTACACTTGGATGGTAATGACATTATTTCATTCTTAATTAAGAAATGGATTTTAAAAATTTCCCTTTGTATTGATGCCAAAGTAAAATAAATACCGAAAGATAAGGATATAAGTTTGTTCAAAAACAATAATGCCATACTTCTTAAATATCCAATGTTATATACTTGTAAAATCTGTGATACAGAGGTGGTAAAATATCTACATTGAAGATATGAATGTCAATAAAGCTACATGTCTAAAATATATACACAATACTATTTGTAAAGTACTCAACTAAACATGACCAAGGCATGTTTTTAAATCTGTATCACTAATATAACTCACTATTCTATCTCAAAACCAAAACTAGTGTTAAAAACACATTTTATTCACTTGTGGATATTAAACAGTGATTAAAATAAATTTAAAATGATAAAATGAAAACAAATATTAAAAAAAACACTTTCAAGACATATTTGTATTGAATTTAAGGAAAATTAAAAGGAAAATATGTTTTATGTGCTAAGACACAGGTGGACTGACTGAGACTTGGCTACAAAAATCTTTAAAAGCAGAGTTATTCTCCCTTAAGAAGCAGAATAATAACAATAACAATATAAAATATCAACAAATGATGAGCATAATAGCCAATCAATGAAGCAAATCGCCTCAAATATCTGAGTACAATATCTGATACTTGTAGAATCAATGCTACCTAAGTAGAATAAATATGAACAACGACAAAGAAATAAACAGACAGAAACCAAATAAGTGGCAACAATGTCATATCTCACTCATATCAAATATTGTCATTGGCAAAATAGTGTAACATGACAGCCTTCAAAAAAGCCTTATATCTAATATTTATGACTTTAGAGTTATTTACCTTTGTAATTCTTAGCTAATGTTTTCAAGTCTCTTCCAATCATTCTTCAAGATTCAAGCAGGCTATTATTTAGGTTAACTGTCAGTTAGGGAAATCTACATTTTATGAAATGAGTATAAAAATAGGACACAAAGAAAGACCACCATAGTTACTTGTTCTTAGCAAGGCCAAGAAGAAAAAAAGAAAAATGTTCAAAAAAAAGAAAGAAAAAAAAAGCTAAAGGTGAATTGACAAGAGTTTCTGATGAAGGTCATTGATAATACAATTGAGCACAGCCACCCAAATGAGTACGTTTAATATCTTGTCATAAAAGAGTTCCCATTCCTAGGTCATACAAGGAGTTATCCAAATATAATACTGTTTACATTTTCAAGATTGGTTGTGTTTACATTTTCAAGATTGGTTGTGTTTTCACTATTGATCTTTTTGTTTCAACTTTAAAAGAGAGAAAAGAAAGAAAATAGTTGACATATCAAAATAACGACTGTTAGAAACCAAAACTGTCAACATAGTTTTCTTCAGTTTTTAAGTGATTCTGGCTGGCTGGCTTTTTACACATTTACTCCTTATTAGGTCTAGAAAAAAAACTTTTGTTTTTGGAAAATATCCCCAAAATAAGTTGGGGGGGGGGGTTCAATTTACAATGTAAGTTTATGCTAAATCCGTCCCTTAGTTTGTGTCTGGCAGTGTTCAAGCTTGATTTGGAAAAATTCAGACTTTTTAGTTACCCAACAAAAGGCGAGAGAAGTAACTTATTCATTGATCACCCCTTTTTCCAATTAGAAACTGTCTACCAAAACTGTCAATGTAGGTTTCTTCAGTTTTCAATAATGAAAATATTTTAAAAAACAAACCAAAAAAATGATAAAAATCCGTTTGTTGTCAACAGAAATGCTATTCTTCAAGCTCACTGGAATGCAAATCTCTATTATCCAACGTATATAAAATGCAATATGTATCCATATATTTCACATATGCCATCATTTTTTACGGTACACGTAAACTAGTTTGCATAGAGTTTTCATCAATTTTACAAATATAATATTCACAACGTTTTTCTCATTAAAAGGTAACAGTTGCTTACTACTAGTAAGATAAGTTAAGATAGGAAAAACAATATTTCTAGTAACAGATGCTAGTTACTTGTGAATAACACAATAAGTATATTTAATGGTCACAGCAGCTACTAATTGTCATTTGAATTCTGGCTATAGTCAATAACATTAAGCAGATCAAAAATAATTATTGACAGTATTCTATGTAATTTTATCTTTATAACTTACCATACAGCTAAAAGGAGGATTTTTCTGATTACCAAATAAAACTAGCATTCCAAGGGAAATTATGAATCACCACCACCCATATATGCAGTGTTGGGAGTGATCAATTAAAAAGTTGGAAAAAGAGTGATCAATGAAGTTACTTCTCTCACTTTTTGTTGGGCTCACTAAAAAAGGTCTGAATTTTCAAAAAGCAAGCAGGCACAAACTAGTGACCAATTTAGCATAAACTTACATTACATATTGAACCCCTCTCTAAAAACCTATTTAGGGGGGGGAACCATTTTCACTACTCATTGAGGGGAGTATGTGTGTGCAAAATTTCAAGTTTCTACTATGAACGGTTAGGGCTGGATGAAGTCTAGATACATAGATTGATACATAGATACATATAAATGTCAAAACACATGAATAACCTAAACCCAGCAATGGTATTGTTGTGGCTAGCAGTGATTAATAAATAAAAAAGAAAGTATCTGTACATTCATTTGTATTAAGGAGGATTAGTAAATAGTAGATAGTCTTCAAATATTTACAAATCATCTGATACACTTATTGTCTCCATATTTTGTTTCTAATTGTAATTTCTTGTCAGAAATAAATCTATTAAAAAGATTAGCTAACATGAAATAAATGCTTTATTGTTGAAGTAGGTATATTGTAATTATGCACATAAACCAAAATATATGTAAATCAAAGTAATTTTATCTATAAAGCCAGCCTTTTTTACAAACATTCAACAATTATTTTTTCATATTTAAAAGTATCTAGCTAGGAAAGAAAAGTGGCCTTTAAGTCTAGCAGTTTTGAGCTTACACCCAAAATTCAAACATACCATTTGAAAATAGATCCTAGAATGAACCAAGTAATTTATATTAAAATCCGGTGAATGTCTACCCAAAAACATTTTCTATTGACTTTTTAGTTTATAAAAGAAAGAAAAAAAGACTCTTTAAAACCTGACAGTCGATTTTTAAAATATTTCTTTGCATTTAGGATTTCTTAAAGTCTAAGAAGCAAAAAAAAAAAAACAACAAACAATGGTATCACACACAGCAAGATCATTTTTTTTAAATATTCCCTGTGTCCTCTTTAAAATGATATTTTTAAGATGGAACAGTTTTAATACAGTAAAAACAGTTCTTAACATGGAGTCAAGTGTTTTTTTTTTGCCAATTGTAAAATAATTCATCAGATGTCTATATGCAATTGATTCATAGACTTCTAGTTTAAAGAACAACTTGATGATAGAAACCAAGAAACACAATAAAAATATATTAAAAATGATGACATTCTTAAAGTTCAGTGTTTATTGCATTGGACCGGAAACTAAAAATTTCTGAAAATTTCAAAAAAGAAAACATCCCAAAGAAAACTGAGATTAGTGAGTTGGACATCACAAGTTGGACATCACAATCTTTTTTCATATTTATATCACCAAATTCCCTTATAGGACAGCCTAAAAGAAAGATATTGATATTTAATTGTATAAGTATGATTAAAAATTCCACAATCATGCCCTTAGGAAATGAATGAACCTTAAAACCCATATAAATTCTAGCCCTCCAAACTATATGCAACACTGATCTTGCTTAATTAGCAATTGAGAGATTAGAAATAAGTGTGACTTTGAATTGGCCTCATACATGTATAATTATCTAGTGCCCAATGTATCTTCGAAGAATTATGCGGAAATGTATTGAAAAAATAGTGTCTCTTATTTGAAATCTTGGAGAAAAAAAAAGAAATATAAACTAGAATCAATAATTACAAAAATTATTTTTAAGTGACTGAAAATTTAAAATGTTTCTTGCACATTTTTTGTGATCATTCTGTGTGAATAAATAAAATGCTGAGATCTTGCTAGAATGTTCAGCTAATCAGAGTTAAGATTTTAAGGGTCAAAGTATAAAAATTGCTGCAAAGGTGACTTTCTTCTGGTTGCTCTGTCAAAATAACCCATGTGAAAAAGATATATTACCATTTTTGGGTTGATTAGGAAAAATTACCACTTTACAATGGGGATTTTCTCAGTTTCTTTCTGGTGGTCCAGGTCAACACGAAGAAGGAGTGGTTTTCTTTCCTTCGTTAGTGAATTGTATGATCACGCAGTTCAGAGTTCGGAGTTCCAAATTTTGATACTGGCACTTTCTACCTTATTGACCAACAACATGCATTTCAAAATCTGACAACCATTTCTGTATTCTCATGTACAAGGCATTGTGATGCGATTGTGTGGTTATTTCTCTTGTGTTTGAGTAACACTCAATGAGTTTATTAAATGTCAAATCCTAGTAAAATAATGAGGTCTATTTACTTATGTCACTATATATAAGTGAGCCTAGATTACAAGGTTATTCTGATATGCAAGGTTAAAATAGTGTATCAGATAAATTCATCAGGTTGGTTAGGAGTACATATGTTATAGTGCAAGCTTGCTCTGTCATAATTACTAGAGAGAGAGAGAGAGACCAATTATAATGTCATGATTTACAGGTAATAAATAAAGTAAAACAATTGCTTTTCCTACTTATTCATTGATTCTCTGGGTTGGGGCATGAAAACAGTAAACATTCAGAGTTGACAGAACAGCTGTGCAATTGAAAATAGGGATTACTGGTGGTTCCTAGCAGCTGATTAAATAAAACAATGTGGATATTTTTACTCAATTGTAGTTAAATAAAGCTATATCCTGGTAATTTGACTAAAGTTACAGATGACTGAAAATTCAACAAACATTACAAAGTAGAGAAAAATAAATGATTGACTCATTACATCAGCAAGGTTAAACCAAATATATATAT
>VCCN01006291.1:167711-182950 GCA_006491835.1 Architeuthis dux
ACAAACAATGACATGGAGGCCTGATCCAGCCTATCATAGATACGTAATATGTATAGTCGAGCCTAAAGTATCCATAACTATCTGTTTACCAGAATATATGTGCTTGTACACAAATTAAATGAATTTCAAATCCCTAGCTATGGTCATTTTAATAAAAAGCCTTTAAAAAGTGATTTTTCACCCTAAAATGAACTTGAAATGCAAAAATAACTCTGAAAATGGATTTCTCATAATAAAATACATAGTGTTATTACACAATAATCTGGGGCTACCAGTAGTGGAGACATGTGATTGACGCTTTTCGGTGGTGGCCATATTGGATTGCACGCACAGGCCACCACAGGTCGACACTAACTTGTTTGTGGTGATTTTTTGAAAATGTTATGGTCATACCTAACATCATGGCAATTTGCAAAAACTCAGCATCAAGTGCACAATTCTTATAAATTGCTTCTCCTCTATACTTTTTTTTTAACTAGACTGACATTTTGCCTGTGATAGTTGCTATAAGCATAGCTTAATTTTGGCACAAGGCCATGGGGTACACAGTGAGGATCGAACTCACTATTCTGTGAGACTAGTTTGTAGACTATTACATTATGATAAGGCACATCTGACATTGTGGATACCTAACTTTCTAAAAGAATCTCTAAGACAATAAAAATGACAAAATGTAATAAATACAAATTTTAAATAAAATCAGAAATCTTTAAAAAGTAGTAGTAGTAGTAGTCAGTGAAACTGCTATTTTCCATCTTCTCTAAAAAACAATTGACATAACTGTTATCACTCTTAACAAGAAAAATACCTAATGATTAACTGAGATATTATTAGACAGTGCTAGCTTTTTGTAAATTTATCTGTGCAGTTTTCATATTTCTTTTTTATATTACTAAAAAAAAGGCTACAGATTTGCAAAAATGAAAATTTTTACATCATCAATGATATTTATGGCAGTTTTTCAAAGTAAAAAAAAGAAAGATTAAGCTAACTATTATTTGTAGCACCAACAATTATCATTTGTAACTTTAAATGGAAATTCATTGCCAGTTACAAAATTCACATTTTACTCTTGTTTAAAACTGAACCTTGACTGGTGATTATGTTATCGAACCACTGGTTAAGAAATAAAAGTACTACTTACCAGTTGTACTAATGTCAATTAGTTTTTAACCAGCCTACTGAATCATAGTTCATTGGTTAGAGTGCAGAAGAGGAAATAAATATTCTTAAATAGGCTGTGAACCATTTAGTCAAGCCTTATAATGATAGCATTTGAATTTACAGGAGTGTTTGCAAGTAAAATATTTACCTCCTAAAACTATAAAAAAATAAAATAATAATAATTGATTAAAAAACAAAAATAAAAAATGATTTAAAAATGCCCCATGGCAGCATTTCGGTTTCTTCTCAATAATAATAATTATAATAAGGCTATTGTTACCTTTCCCGTTTCAAAATGGCCACCATTCCAGCTGCAGGGTTAGTGTTGTTGTCGTCATCTGCTTCTTTGATTTGAAATTCGCTATCAGTGTCTGTTATTCTGCAGCTGGTATGGTGGCCATTTTGAAACGGGGAAGGTAACAATTGCCAATAATACTACATTGGGAGAATGTATGATTTATTGTTTGAGAGTTTATAGCAAATCCCTTGAATGTTGCCAATGAGTAAATGGCAAAAAATAAAAACTAAGAGATTTAATGAGAGAGCATAACAAAATGTATTCAGTAATCAATGGAATAACATTGGCCTAAACCAAAATAGTCATCTGAGAGTTTCATAGCCAAGTGTTTGTATAAGGTATGTAGGCATGCGTGTGTTGATTTTATAGTAATATTATAGATGTATCAATTCATTTATACTAAAGCAAGTCTGGCACAAGGCCATATTATTAAAAACTCAGGATTAAATTAACTATCAATAGCTTATGATACCTGCATACCTTTCACTGCACTACAGGCAGGTGTTCAAATGCTGATGGTTGCATTTGTTGGTGAAACTGACAAGGGAGATAACTGTGTACACATTTATCTATGCATTTATCGATACACACGTCTATGTAAATGGCACTGCTGATATTGTGGTATGCGTATATATATATTGTTATATGCATTTTTGTGTAAGGATATACACAAATTTATGCATGTGTTTATATGTCTGTAGTTAACTGGTATATATATATATATGCAAAAATATGTACATTTTTATGTGAGTATGCAAATGTATGTATATAAAAGGGACCATGTTTTCATCTACAATTTTTACAATATAAAATTGTATGTATTTGTAGATATTATACAGGTCCATGTGCAGTTTGAAATGTTCATAACTTCAATTCTCTACATGATAAAATCAATCTATAAAAAGGATAAGTGAAAGAAGTTATTACATTTTGAGATAGGTTTAGGTGAACGACACTTTGGTCCTAGATAGAGTGCTCAGATACTTTGGTCCAAGGCAGAAATACTGATCCATATGAAAATAATCCTGTCATCTTTTACATGTACTATGCTAGTAATATAATAATTAATAAACAATATTATTAACAAATTTATCGCTAAACTATGATAAAATAAATGAATCATGCTTCAGTGCTCTTTACAAATAGAAGTTATTAAAATACAAAATATACTGATTACTAACAGGGATGTCACTTAGGATCACTTTTTATTTTCAGTGTGTTAAAAAACTGTTATATTGTTGACTACCAAATTATTATGCTTCAAAGCAAATATGATTTTCTGGCACATTAACCTTTATCTGGGTCATGTACTATTGACACCTATATATTCAACTAAACTGTTCTTTAGATGAGACAGGCGAAGGAATGAGACTTGATTTTGAAATATTGTGACCATCATTGACTATTTCAAATGTTAGAATAATCATCTCATTTATAAACAAAAAGAAAGATTTTGGTCAATAAATCCGATATGCATTGAACAACATCACTGGTAGAATATTGTATTCTGAATGCTGCCTCAACAAGAAAACTTTTTACAATTTCTTATTGTATTGACTATAAATTTCTATTTGTCAACCACAAACCCAATTGTTTTCTTTTATGTAACAGCCAAATAAAATTGTAAGACTCCATTAAAAATTAAAAATATTAAAATAGACATATAACTGGTGAATGTGTTAAAATGTGGGATTTCCCCACTCCCAACTGGCATTTCAAACTAAGTAAGAAAACCTACCATACATGTTCAAATTAGCTGGAGAGACAGAGAGAGAGAAAGAGAGAGATGGCCAAAGAGTGAAAAAGAGAAACAAAATTTGAACCAGTCATTTCCTTTCATAATGAATATTGCAGAAATTTTATTTTTAAATATTTATCCCAAACAAGATGAATGGGTAGATGACATAATGAGAAAGGGGGAGAGAGGAAACTAACAAGAAATAATTGGTTAATATTCATGTAAGTAAATAGCATAATACATATATATTTATTAAAGACAATGATCATTCAAACTAACATGATGTCTTGTCTATAACTTTTAGAAGAGTCATTAACATACCATTTTTTTTTCAGACCATTTAAACTCTTCTTCTCATCTACGATGTAGGCACAACGTTTCGGCCATTACGGATATTACAATTTACACCTGAAGAGGGTCATAGAAATGAATCGGCCGAAACATTGTGACTACATCATAGATGAGAAGACGAGTTTAATTGTCAGAAAAAAAGATGGTATATAACATGATGTCATTAAAGTGGTGTTGGATTATTGTTGAACTTTTCTTAAATTATCCCTTAAACAATATACCAATTTGGGGGATTTTACATAAATTGTTATTTGTACATTTACGATAACTGTTAGCGGAATGATGGGTTATGGACTAGTATATTTATAATTAACATTACAAGTTTGCCTTTTGTTTTGAAATTTTTTATAATCTGTTCAGATAATACACACCATAATCTTTTTCAAGTACAAAACATAATTCAATGTCATACACCCCCCAAATATGTCTTCAAACTTAATGAAAAATGTACATTATATTTAATAAATTACAGTAAAGATAGAAGCTATATCATCAGTTTATAGAGTGATGTTTGCTGAAAGAGGTGTAGCGGTCACTTTCATAAAAATAATAAATACAAAAATAGGGATATAAATATTGAGCTGGCTTTATCACCACGGTCAAGCCAGCCTAGACCATATGATTTACAAAATATAGCTTCCTTTTTCTGTGATCAGCACTAGTATAAAAACCCTGTTTATACATATTTTCATTGTTGCCTGCTGCTCGCCTAGGGCTCACTCGCCCGTGTCAACCTTTCTAGGCACGTAAAACGCTTTTGCCTAATCACTTAGTATCCTAGTCGCCTAGGGCTCACTTATGTGCATTACTATATGTATGTAAAAATCTCTTCCACTTTTCAATATGGGCATTTCTTAAAATGCCGATTTTTCTTGCTTCAAATCTTTGGTCATTCTCGCCACATTCCTTTTCGCCCAAACTAGGAATAAACACCTCAAATATAGGTTCTTCAAGATTAAAATGACCAAGGATCTCTTTTAGTTTTCTACCTACATCAGGCTATTGACTCAAGTCTTAAACGTTCTTCCTGATAAGAAACTACTCATTCTCTACCAGTATTTTTCCTTTCTGTCATATGACCCTTTTTCTTAACTGATTTCTTTGTCTCAATAACATATCTTTCGGTGAGATTATCACCAGATATTACAGTTCAAATTAACCTCCACATCACAGACAAATCCATTTCGGTACACAAACACAGAAACATTATTATCTTCACTCTGCACTCGTACGATCTCTTTCAAAAACTCTTTACACATTTTTTTTACCCCTTTTTTGATCTGCATATATGTACCTGTTTTCTTTTATATGTTTTTAATTAAATGCAACGTTCATTTCCATCTTACGTTTTGTTCTCTTATTGTTTATACAAATTGCGTCTTTGTTCATATTTGCCCGCCAAAATCCAATATGGCCGCACGTCTCTTTTGTTCTTCACCATTGATCACATGGTACATAATCCCCTCCTCTTTTCAGTGAGAATTACTACCGCTACTATTTACCCCTGCTGCTACACACTTACAGCCAACCACCATTTTGGCCACCACTTATGAATGGAAAATTCATTTATATTCTCATTCAATATTAATTCACTTCTCCCCTTTACCAACATTAACTTTTAATTTCTAACTTCAAATCTTACAGAGGTATACAAAAGAAAAACTTCATAAAAGTCAGGTCTTGATAGTTAGTAATGGTAGTTGAGGAACAGAACTAACAGCAAAGTGATGATCCACTCATTTTAGTTTGTTCAAAAATGATTGTTTGATCTACTTGATAACATTATTTTGATTATTCCGGTCCAAGAAACTAAAATACAAAAACCTTCCAACAATTTCAACTTTATTATGGTGTTTATTTTGCAAATGACTACTGTAAAAGATTTGAGAGATTTCAACATTATCTAGTATTTTCATCCATTGTTGCTTACTATTTGTTTAATTTATGTGACTATACTGCTAAAAGTGGGGTTTTTTTTCAAAACATCTCACTTTTTAGTAAACTCTAAAACACTTTAAATAGTTTTCTGGCCCTATTAAAAACAGAAATATTATTTTTTTTCTAAAAAAGAGAGGCTAATCTATGTAGAGGAAATCTAATACTTTGTAAGACTGGCCAACCACAATCATAAAACCACTAAGACTTGTATGGTCTTTATTGATGTATGTTAGTTATCAAACCATTTTTTCAGTATCCTTTTTTTTATCAGCTACAAAGAAAGAAGATACATATAGAAGCCAAATATGCAAATGAGTATATTTGTTTGGTTGTCTGTAGTGTCTGCTAACTGAGATCCTACAACTCATAATGGACTGGTCTAAATGAGATAGATTGTACAACGAATAATAGAATTAAATGGTGAAAAAATGAGACATGCTGTTTCCATATCAGAGAAGTACATTGACCAAATTAACAGACAACCTGTGTCTGTCAACGCAATGCAATAATGTCTTTTCGACTTCCTTTGATGTAGCCGACACAGTGAAGAAGAAATTAGATGGGGAAAGGCAGTTTCTGGCCAAAACCCGCAAAAATGGCCAAATGCAAATACTCTAAGCACACCGAAAAAACAGATGTCAAAATGGCTCAAAATTTAAATATGGTCAAACCAAAAAGTTCATGGCTAAATGCTTTTTAAAAAGGCCAGATTTGTCAAATTTGGACATCAACTTTATTATGTAAGGAAATAAGTTATATTTTTAATAAAATAAGTTTCTTTCTATAACTTTTTTTTATACCAATGTCAGTGGTGACTTTTCTTAAGTTGAGACTTTCAAAAAACTTAAATTAGGATACTTGAATTAATAAAAAAACAATTACCTAATCAAATCACTTTTGGCTCTGTATTGCCGATAAAAAGACCTGTAATTCTTTACGGGTATATGTTAGTTCTTATATAAATGCTAACAGAGTGGTTTTAAAAGTATTCAAATACAGTGTCTTCCAATCATTCATAATGATTAAAGATGAAGATCTTCATAAATATTCTTGGATATCTGCTGCCAGTCGAAGAGATGGAAAATCTTATTATAAACATTACAAACTTATGCTTCAAATGTTTTAAGATAAAATTTTGTATCAAGAATAATTTATCCAAATAAATTTATAATATTTTATTACACACCATCAATACATTTATCTTCTAATGATAACCAACTTCACATATTCTTTTCAACTCTGCTTTAGAATTACTCTTATTGTTAACTTGAGAAAGTTTATTGTGATTTCTTGATTCTTCAATCTTTATTATTATTAGACTTTTTTTATTAAATTTGACTAGTTTTCACCTTCATCCTAATTTTAGTTGTTTTTATACAACTGATTAAATCGGGCCACTGTTTCTACAGGCAAAAAACAACTGCTCAATCGGAAATAAAGAGTAAGCCTTCGGTGAGAATTGAACTCACACCCCCATTGCCAGAGAGAGACTAGCTTATGCCCAGCTGCCCTTGCCAATTGGACATGAAGACCACATGGATCAGCAGAAGTTTGATTCACACTTATAAACTCACTCCCTACAACCTTGGGATTTATTTTTGCCTTATTTTTAGCAACAAAAGTATTTCTTTTAAACCCAATGCATCTCACTTTACTATTTTTATTTAGATTTTATTTTTATTTAGATTTTTTGCTTTAAATCAACTTCTTAACTGCCAAAGTTATAAAAGTTGTAACTTGCAAAAAAAAGTCAAATGTACTTCTCTTTAATCTTTATTTTTCACATCAAATTAGTATGGTCTGTAATTCTCCTGGTCACACACAAAACAGAATCTAGATCAAACTTTATTGCTTAGAACTACCAAAGAACAAAATACTTACTGATGATAGAAATATATATAAACTAGAAAGCAGCCATCTTACTGAATAACATTTATTTGGTCTTCTTGTAACACAAGTCATTTGGGGGAACAAAAACAACTTATATACACAGACTCAACACAAAGGCACATTGTGAAAAATGGCTATCCCAATTTAGATCAATTTTCAAAAATTTCCCATCCATTTCACACACAACAAGTAGATATTTGTTTAGCTAAGCCAAGTTTGGTACAAGGCCACATTCATGGAGCACTCAGTAAGGAATAAAGTCACTGGCAATGATTTGCTAGTCTAGCAGATCTGCAAGTTCTATACTCTATGTAATGTAGAGTTAGGATTCATCATATTCAGTCTAGATGATATTAGTATTAGGCTTGTTTCAACATAATGGAAAAGATATCTTATAAGAAGTGAGAGTTCAGTATATAATTACTTAGGAAATAAACTAAAATAATAGTAAGAGACATTGTTGTGTTTTATAACTAGGTGAAAAAAAGATTACTTATAAAAAATAAAACATGAAATCATTATACACTGATTTACACAGACTAGTGTTCTCATCTAGGTTGTTATAGTCACAACATTTCGGCTGTTGTACCCTCCAGACTACTTCAGGTGTCTGTCATAGTTTGAACCAAACCCTTTATTCTAAGATTCTGCTGTCCATGCTAGAAGATATCTCATATCAGTTAATTCTTCCTAATTAATACATCTTTGTGATGTTGCTGGTCTGCCTATCTCACTGAAACAGAGTATATGACTTTTTTACACTAACCAATCTGTGATTGAACTCACAACCACCAGGCAGGTTATTAAATACCTTTATCTACTAAGCCATTGTCCCATAAGACAATCTGGTGGTGAAAACTTGGAACCTTAATGTCGCTTGTAAGCCTCTTCCACTGAACCAGATAATATGACTTTTTGCACTACCCATAGAGTAATCGGGAGATGGAATTTTAGAGTCTTAAGCTTAATGTCTTTTCATAATTAATGGCTCCCATATGGTGTTCATTTCTATGCTAGGCCTACTTAGGAGGTTATTAGAGCCTAGCATGTGCACCGATTTTGTCAATCGCCTTATCTTCCAGTGTTATTCTCTATCTATTATTCATTCCACAGGCATTGGTGACACCCATTTTCCCATCACGGAGGATATGAGGATACTGGTATCACTCTGCAAGGTTTTGATAGCCATTTTTTCCTCTCTTGTGATGTTCGGTTTGGAAGACTTGGCTTTCTCAAACACCTGTCTCACTTTCCATCTCAACTTGTCAGCCCGTGTCTAACGGATTTTCAAGGCTACCTCCTCAATTGGGGCTATCACATCTAAGTATGGAACTAGGTTGATAGGTTGTTTAGCACTCTTTCCTCAGAGGTAATCAACTGGCTTTTGCTGATGTTGACATCTGCTTTCACAGGTTGATGGTGAACCTTGTTGTATCTCATACTGTGATCTTTCAGACCGTTTAGTTTCCATATTTGGTGTGCCATGACCCGTTCAAATTTTTGATCTTAGACTTGTCCAGATCTTGTTGGATTTTATTTCTATCCGAATCCAATGTTATTCAGTCTAGGAATGATTTTATCCAGTTGGAGAGTTCATTTTGTAACTGATGTTTCAGTTTTGAATGGATCGTCTACCTAATGAAGGCTTGCTCTGTTCGTGCTATTCTGGAATTGACCGATGATTTGATAGTTTTTGGTGGAGTTTTTCTAATCAACTCCATTCTTGTATCACATTGCCGTATCTTCCATTTTTGTTCTTTATCTACTATTCAGACTCCATTCCACAGAGTTGGTGACCCCTCCCCTTTAAGGAAACAATCTATCATGGATTGAATAAGGAGTTTGGTTTGAAATTCCCAGAAGGTTACCAACTATGACAGACACCTGAAGAAGGCCCAAGGGTACAATAGCAGAAACGTTTTGATTATAACAACCAAGATGAGGATACTAGTTCGAGTAAATCAGTGTATAATAATGATAATTCCTCATCTCAGAAAATTCAGTCATAGAACGTGAAAATTTTTGATCATCCAAGTCAGTTACCAGGTCAGTTCGTCATTTTTAGAGAAAGCAGATATCAAGCGTTAGATATATGAAGTGTCAGTAAAAGGAAAAAAGAAAAATCACACACCCTAACCCTAACCTCATTTGCCAGTGATGGAAATGAGGGCCATAGCATATACCTACTTCTCAATTTCCAGGTTTTTTGTATGTTCAACGTCTACTAATGGAGACATACCATATACCTAGTTCCCCAAAGCCCAATCTTACCATATACCTAGTTCCCAAAACCCATTTTCAACACTGAATTCAATATTCATATCTTAAATTGTGTCGATATCTGTTTAGTACTTCTCAAAAACTTGCAGAATCAAAAACTTTCAAGATCTGGTTTTGAGAAATAATCTTTTTTTTTCATAAAACAGTTTCTCTTACACCTTGATATCTGTTAATGTATGATTTTGTTTTCTGGACATATTTCCCAAGCATGGATACTGTTGTCTTATCCCTAGCCTTTAAAGTACAGGAAAAACTTAAACATACTAGATGAATTGCAAATATATTACAGATACAGAATGAAATAATAAACGCTGGATATTTGACACAAAAGGAACCTAAAAATGTTTTCTGGGTAATTTTATTTGATTTGATTTCAATCAGATTTCAGTCCTACAAAAACAGTTATCTGTGTTTAGTGTTCAGTAGATTAAAGGAATAAGAACCTAATGTCTACAATATAAGTTACCCATTGATTGAATTTTATTGTTATCAGTGATTGATAGCCAGTGTTTAGAGAAAAATTGTCGCCTTAAGTGACCCTCAATCCTCTCTTGTAGCAGAGGAACAATTTACCTCTTTCCCTCTCTCTAATTTAATCACTTGACCTCATTTCTCGATCACATTTCGTCACAGGCACATGTTAAGAAAAAATAAATCTTGAAAATTTCATTTGTAAAATTGATGAAAAATTTATACTAATCTTTAATTCGCAACACAATCATTGACTTTCCTGGAAAGATTGATATTGGTGGATAAAATATTAATTTTAAAGTTGAGGTTTTTATACGTCAGTGGTTAGAACGCAAATCAATATCTTTACAAAATTTACAAATGTAAAGAATTGCATAATTAACATATTAGTACTTTTCTTTAATACGTTTTCTTTAAGAAATCAATATTCTTAAATTTTAACTTACTGCGACATGGTTTTCTTATGGGGACATATTTTAGTCGTTTTCTATGTCCATAATTAACTTTTTTTCTACATTTAAAGGCAGTTTATAACTAATGAATTTTGGTTGCAGAACCAGCTTTTACAAACAATACATTAATTTATTATTAATTTGCATTAGGAAAATTTAGCCCAATTTACACACACATTTTAAAATTTCACCAAAAATATACTAACGGGCAGATTTAAAAAAAAAAAAAATCCTGTATATATTCAATTTTGAATTAATTCTTTTATGAAAAGGGTATTTTGTAAGAAAATCTTAAGTACTCAGAGAAATTAAATCAGTTGAAATTGTATTCGATGCTGCAGGCTGTTTTATTTAAATTGGCTTTGAATTGGAAAATAAGAAATGCAAAAAACTAAAATATTTCTTTTGCTTTTTTTATTAAAATACAGTGTATACTTTTAGTTTTTACAAAAAAAAAAATATCTGCTGGAAATCTTTTTTAATGGTTTTTAAAAAATTTTATCATTAAATTATTAATGTTTGTGTTTCTTGATTCCTTCTCACATGTTTGTGTTTCTTGATTTCCGAAAGAAAAATGTTTTACTTATCGATAAATATAAAGTTTTACAAATTTTCATGAGGCCAAATTTTCATTTAGAAAGAATTTTGAATATTTTTTGTTTAGTTACACACAATATATTTCGTCAGGTACGGTAGCGTGTAATTCAGAAATGTGATTTACCTCCCCTTGCATTTATCACTAAGTGTTGAAAGAAGTGTTGATGAGGTATTGACATTTCCTGTCATCCATTAAAAAATGTTTAATTAAAAACAAACACGCCGCAGACAGTAGATATGGTAGGGGGAAGTAGAAACACTATTGCTTGACCTTTGAACTGTGTTCACCTATAAACGATACCCCTGGTAAATAAAGTAAGCAATATTTTCCCAAAATCCAGTCAATTAATCATTAAATTAACTAATTTTTCTTCTAATCATATTTCTCTATTTTTGAAAGAATTTTAAACTCGACTTTCTGATGACAGATACGTCATTTATGGCGGAATCGATATTTTTTTAGTCAAAAACGTAAGCACGGCCTTAATTCGCTCAAAAATCCTCTGAGTACGCGAAAGTTTTTTTTTACGACTAACTTTATACTATGTTCTTGTAATTATAAACAAAATTAAACTTTCACACAAGAAGATATTTAAACTCTTAAAAGTATAAAGGCCCCGGTAGAAAATTGAGAGAGAGAGGCAATTAGTTGTTTATTAGGACCGTTAACTCCGAGATAACCAATTTTTTTTTATTCAAACCATAGAACTCTTTAAAAAAAGTTATATATTTTCAGTAAGTAAGCGCCCAAAGAACTGTATAACAATCTTTATTCTAATCGGTTCAGCAGTTCAATATTCTTTGCATGTTGACATATGGTTATTTTTTATATAAAATGTAAACAAACAATCGGATCGATCGTAACTCAATTTTTCAATTCCAGGGGTTTTGTCAACATTATAGCCAAATTTCAGCAAAATCGGTCAAGATTTGAGAAATTTTCCCAATTGTACACATAAACAACGTTTTTGCTTATAAAATGTAAACAAACATTCGGATCGGCCATAACTCCCCCTCCCACCAGGTAGAATCTCTCCACAAGCTTACATACAAGTTTATGCAGGGAGAGTTCTATTTACAATGTAATAATGCAAAACCGGACCCTTACTTTCTGCCATTCGTTGACTGCAGTAATACTTTTAATAAATTCTTATTTTTGTGTGTGTACTGCAGTATCGCAATGTTTTATAACCAATTTAGGCAATTGTCCATTTTGGGGCCATTTTCTTGCAACTATCTGGCAACCCTGGTGAAACCTAATAAAGAAAAGGAGATGAAAGAAATGATTTTTTAAATCGGCAAAACAGAACATAGATCTTCCCCGCTTCTCCAAGATCAACTGTGATTTAAATTCCTTCTCTTTATGCATCAGGTAGTTTTTGTAATTTTATGTTGGATTTTTTTTTACTTATTTCGCGAGCACCAATATTTGTATAATATTACATTGAGAGTTTGTAAATCATGTTTACCAAGTCTCATTGTGGGTAAATAAAATGTCAAGAAACGATGTTGAGGCATTTTTTGTAAGAACAGAAAACATCTATGAAAAAATATCGCCTGAAGATTATCCTGCATGCTTTCCGAATAGTTTATGATAAAATGGTTACGTGATCCGTTTTAGGTCACGTAACCATTTTGGCATAAATCGTGAAATGCTGACTTCTTCTACAACGTAATTATAAAAATGAATTTTTGTATTTGCCTTGATTTTGTTTATAAAAATTAACAATTCATTAATTATTTTTTTCTATGACTTGAAATAGAATTGCTGTCAAAAGTTTTAAATGAGACATATTACCATAAAAAATATTAAAGAAAAATTAAAATTAAAAGTCGTAAAAATGAAGGCTCAAATAGTACCAAATCTGAATTCTATGATCCTGGGATATGTACGCTTCAAATTTACAGCCGCCATACTGTGTAACTGCAATTGCATAAAAAGTAAGCAGCATAATTGAGAAAAAATAAACTATGTGCATACAGTTTACACACTACTGATTATCAGTTTTAGTAATAAACAAATTTTGAACTTAACTGGTAAGTCTGGTACAATGCCACCAAAGCGCCCTGGGGATCGAACTCACAATTGATAGCTTTTTACACCAGCATCCAGAGCAATTTTGGAACATCGCAGATTTTACAATTCCATAGATGTATAGAGACTGTTGTTACTGTTAGTTGTCAATCTTCCAAGGAAGGAAGGCCTGCTCTTACTTTCAATCAAAACACAAGTTTTGGTCCTAGACTGAGACTCGAACAACGACCGCATATGTCAATGGCAATCACACATCTAAAGCAAAGAAAGCAACCAAACATAGATTTGACAAGTACACGAATGTAAAGACAGCTGAAAGAGGAGGAAGATCATGTTGCGCTAATTTTCTCCCAATGGAAAATAGGGAGGGCCTAACTGCCGAAAAAGATCGTCAGCATGCAAAATCCTGCTTTTTACTTGTGCTTGAGTTGAACATAAACCGTAGATGTCTGAGTCAAACAAGCAACTATTTCAACCACGAAGCTGAGACTCTCAGTCTCAGCTTCGTGGTTGAAATATCATCATCAGTCCTCATGTCATATTTATTTGCTGTTGGTGCTAGAAAAAGACACCATGTATTTGTTTCCAAGACACCAATTTCAACGTTGAGTGACTTCATTTAAGTCACTCTTTAGTCACTCTTTACTCACTCTTCAGAATATTGTTTATTGCTGATATTATTGACAAATTTCAGAAGTTATGGTTTATGTAAATAAAGTATTCGAAATCTAATATTAGACTAGAGAAATTAATGTGAGCTGCAGTCACATGTAGGTGAGTGAGCAGTAAAAGAATGAAAATCACGAAATAAAATTCACAATTTAGCGTTACCTGAGCTACCTAACGCTACATTGTGACTTTTGTTCCGTGACTTTTCTTCCGATCACCCAGTAAACACCTGTTTTTGTTTTTCTTCTTCTTCTATACCGATGCTAGAATTGCTAAACTGTTGCTTATTTTATTTTTATTTATTTTAAATTTTAAAAAAGTGTTTTCAATGATGAACGTTTCGAAAATTAGAGCATTTTGTAACAATAAAGAGATTAAAAATAAGAAGAAGCCAAACTCTGTGGTGCTTATCTGATATTTTATTTTAGTTAGTTTTATTATTTTTGGAATCGTTGAATAAATTTCAAATTATTACAAGATAATGGAAAACCAAAAAACGTATCTCGATATATTTTGGCATTGGCTTAGCCTTAAGTTAACATAAATAAGGACTGCTAAGAAGAGTTAATTCTGTTACACTCTCACTAGCGTTCTTCAATGAATTATGAATTGAAATGGCGATTGCTGATCAGAGTAGTGAGTAGATCTTTTAGATTTGCATACATTTTCAAGCTTAAGAAATTGCAGAGTCACTCGAACATCAGCATATATGGAGACTGGTTAAGTGTCCTTATCGACAGTTTGATGTTTAAACAGTAAATAAATGAATTAGAGAAGATCTTTTGACATTCAAAATAAATTCCAAGCTACGAGCTTTTATTTTGAACACCGTAACACGTTTTTCTCACGTCAGCTTGTTTAACTAAGATAGGAAAAAATCCTCTTATTCGCTAGAATTTTAATAGCAGCAATAGAATAAGTGAGTCTCTCTGCTCGTTTCGAATTATTGCTGGAATTATACAACCCAACGTTATTAGTCGATTGTTATCTTTTCCGCGTTAAATTCAGCACTGTTTTTCAGCGTCCAATATCATGTGGCTCTAGGAGACTGGTGGTGTCAGTCGAAGGCTTATTAGTCCGGGGGCCAGCAGGGGCTACCGTGCCCCCCCCCCCATGATTCTACTGTTAGGGTACCAAAATGTTCCTTAGGATGTCCTCTTTCAGAAAAAAGACGTTCCCAAGAAAACAGTTGGAAAGAACTACCTCATTTGCATAAAACAAAATGGCCGCCAGCATACACCAAACAGAATTTCATATCTCGTCTCCCGGTTGAGATATCTGAGTACTTTAAAGGCTAAATCATAGGTTTCAGAGGTGAGGAATTCAAAAATCCACTTTATTTTACCCTAAAACATT
>VCCN01006291.1:198458-209633 GCA_006491835.1 Architeuthis dux
ACTATATATATTTATTTTATGCCTTGTTCTAATCGATTTTTTACTAATGTAAATGCCCCAATAAGGAATAAGTGAGTAGAATATGCCTGTGCTTAATTGTTTATTAAAACCAACAAATAATATTAAGAAAGAAGATTCAAAGGCAATTTCATTGCAAGCAACATATATTCAGTTGACCAAGTAGACCTACTTATTTACCATTTAATCTCGTTTCATTTTCTTATGAAATGCACTTGACATTTATTAAACTACTAAAGTGACAACAGCAATTTTTATGCTGAATTGAAATAACTTAATGTTCTTAAAGAGCCTTATAAAGGGAGATAAATCAATATTTTTTAGTTTTTAGGTAATTTAATATTTTGCAATTGTTTATTTATTTATTTTTTTCCGTCTTTTGATTCTTTGCATTTATAATAATTTTTTCATTTATTCCTTACAAATTTGAATATTCATAGCGTTTGGCAGTTATGAATATTTTCAAAGGCAATATACAGTGTGTCCCGTAATTATGTCCTCTCTGCAAGCTTTGTAAGATGAATGACTTTGTATTCACTAGGCTCGATTGTGGAGAAATCGAATGTTCCTTCTACTATTAGGTGCCTAGTCAATAAAAAGTTACCCTCCTTACAACGTGGACATAATTATGGGACACCCTGTACAGATCATAACAACAATGGAAAAGAAGGCTAACCAAAGGTTGAGATAATCAATATTTCTTTAAAAACATACAGGTACATAATTAGCATCTTACAAGTCATGTTGACTTTTACTAATACCAATCTATATAATATAAGTAACACAGATTTTGCAAGTACTAAATTATTATTATTTTATTACTAGTTTTACTCAATCTTCTTATTGTTGCTTTTATCACAACCTTCGGAGTTGATAAACCCTTTCAATGCTAGAGCAAAAACTGTGGAATTATAAATAAAGAAGTAGTTTTTTCCAATGAGACTTCAACTTGCATTCCTAACCTTTAGGGACATTTATTTCGATTTAAAATCATTTTTTTTTCATTAGTCAGTTTTTCGTATTACTTAAAAGGAACTTCAGACCTCTCAGTGAAATGTCTAGTCACAGTCACCTGTTAGTATTGTACCCATCACCAAAAGTTATTTAAGTATTTTCACCATTAATACAGAACTCCAATGACTCCAAGTACAGCTATACATTGATTAGTGTGGTTAGTTTGTTCCAAAATTGTCTGTACTCTCCAAACACACACTGTTCAAGGTCTTATTATAATTTAATGTGGATTGTTTTCAGCTTATATTTAATACATTAATTTGTACAGCAATACTATAACCATACAACATTAAAACCCATACTAATCAAAACTGCACTATTCAAGGTATTACTGTATGTTTTTGTTTTTTTTTAACTTTTAGCATTGAATAATGTACACATATATATATGGTGCAATATATTAAGATATGCATTGAGGAGATCTTTCCAGATTTTATACAGAATCTAATTTGTTCAGCATGAATTTCAGATCCCACGTTTCCTTAAAATAAAAAATCTCCCACAAAGAAAATAAATACCATTAGAGATATACTTAGGGATGTCACCTTCATAATTTTTAACTATCTAGACTACATGTTACATTGAGGAGTGAGAAAGTATTATAGAGCATAAACATTTCTTTATATATATTAATTCAGAATGCTAAGGTTATATTTAGGTTAAACATAGCCAAAAACATGTGGTCAAATATTTTTAAGGAAATTTGTTTCCTATGAAAATTGCTCTTAATTTTGACATTCAGGACTGATTATAAATGAGGCATCTCTTTATATGATGAAAAAAACGAAATGGTGTTTAACTAAAATATTAGGGCAAGATGATTCCAATGTCAGGATTGGTTGTTCCGCCACAGTCTGAAGTAAATGGCAAACCAAGAAAAGATATTTGATAAGTAATGCATAGTTTCTTATAAATGAAACAAATACATAAATGGAGAAAATTAGAGACTGACAATCTGGTAGATAAGACCTTGGCTATGGATTGCCATGATTATTCCACTAAGAAGTTTTCCACATTATAATGGTAATGTTTTATCATTCCACTTTCTTTTTGAGCAAATTAAATAGAAGTAAATTTATTTTGTATTATCTGGACTTCTACAGTGCATCTTTGCAATTTAGGAATAGAGCACAAACGGTATAAAAATATCATTATTATACAGGGTGGACACATAGGCAAAATGCATATTTTCAATAAAAAAATTTGAACAACATTTTATTTAATTGAAATATTAATAAATAACATCTTCAATGTGTTTTCCACTATTTGTGATGCAAAGTTCAATGCGCTTTGTGAGATTCACATGAACCCGATGCATTAACTCCACATTTCCGTCAATTTGAGCACGTTCATTTATGATGCGTTCCCTCTTGTATCTTTAATTTTCATTGAGTACACCTTCAATCCTTTCTTCTTTCAACAAACTCATATTTAATCTGTGTGGTTGGGGGGGGGGGATATAGTTAGTTATAAATAGTAATATTTCCTATGTGTCCAGACTTTAGGGACACCCTGTAGTATTAGATAGTGGCTTATCCATTTATGAATTTATATTCACCTGATGAAAAATAGTACTATACTTAATTTTCAAGAACTTCATAAAAACATTTTCCCTGTGAAAAATATTCCTAATCTTCTGTCTTGTTCTTTTCTGTACAATATTTTAGTTGTGGAAAACACAATATAAAGTTGTCTATGGCTAAATACTGGTTCCAACTTTCAAACATTTGTTTATTGTCATAACAAGGTTTTTCATTCCAATACAACCATTAATGAATGTGTGTACAATAAGGTTGTGTCAGTCAATGTGTTTTAGAAAAGTGCTATAGATAACCATAATTACCCATGTATAAATCTATTGCTATATAGATAGTAATTGTTTGGATAATTACTGTATATTTCAGTGGATAAGGCGATCTTCAGATAAGATGAGACCCCAATTCAGTCTGAATTTCATGGTTTTAGCTCGCTGTTTATTCACTGTTAACCTTTGATTTGATTTTAGTTCACTGTCTAGTCACTGTTTTTGTATCTGGCCCATATGATGACCCCATTTTTAGGGTTGTTATTTGGACGTTTCAATTGTCATCTTATCCGCCAAAATATACAGTTATATGAATCCTTATAACTGAACTTCTTTGTTCTCTTTTTATCTGGACAAGCATTGTGGATTAATGATCTCTACTTTACTGGCTTGAATATCATTTTTGAATGAAATTTGTTAATTTCTTGTTATAAGATATATTTGAGGTTACAATCAACATAAACAAGAAAATCTGAAAGCTAGAAAAACTCTGTTAGATCGTAATTGAGTGAACTGACAATGGATATCTGTATATCCTGTGAATATTATTGATTTTTGTTGCTTCTCTCTCCTTCCATCTGCCTTCTTTTGCTTCCTTTCTTAATTCATTCTTTCTTTCCTTCTCAATCAAATATTTGGCTAAGCACAGGTTTTTAATCAGTGTTTTCCTTCTCACACATTAGTTAAAACAATTTTCCTCTAGTCTGACAATTAGAATGAAATCTTAAACTTTTAAGCCTAATAGGCCCATGCTCTATTATTAAGTTATGGATACAAAAATCAATAGTAATCATGGTAATAGTGACAGAATTTCCAAAATTCCAAATACAAAGTAGGTACAAATTGCTGGCATTTGTAAAATCCTATCTTAGAAGTACACAAGTGACTGTACATAATATGAATGGGTTGTAATCTATTTCGGCAACTGACCGCTAGATTGTATTTCACTTTATATTCTGTAACCTGCTTAGCTATACCCATTAGAAAAGTGGGTAAAGATAGGAGAGGAGCTGTGGGTGTTCTTATTTAGGTTTATTATATGACATCAGTCGTTACTGATTGATCTTGATGGTTAGAGCATAAACATACAGACCCACACATAATCACGCAAGTGCCAATTCTTTTTTAAAAAGTGCAAAAACAATTATATACATTGAGAAAGGAGAAGCTGATTTAACCCTAGTAGTACGCATTGGCAAACTATATTGATAAGAAAACAATGATATAACTTAATCCTTCATGACAGGATTATTTTTAATCAGTGTTTTCTTTCTTAATTTCTAGCAATTAACCTCACCAGCTGAGAGGAGCTCTTTACTCGGCTCATTTGCCATCTGAGCTGTGGTGGGATTTTTTCATTTCTAGGAACCGGTTCCCTCCTACTCTTGGGCATGCACATACCATCTGGCAGGCCCGCATAGACCCCCATCCTAAAACCATAATGAAAGAACAAAAATTACTTGCAAAACAATTTTTATAACCTTCAAAAGGGAAATAACCGAATACTTTTAATCCATGCTTCCATACGAATGGTAGAATGTAAGGGTCCAGTTTAGCATTATAGTTAGATTGTAAATAGAACCATCCCACCCCCAAAAAATTTTTAAAACTTTTTTCAAAACTGACAAATTTCCTAAGGAAACAAAGGTCTTATGAATTGAAAGCACAAAAATTCTTTTTTAGCGGCAGATCTAAAAATGATGGGATTATTTACTCATGGATTGGCACTTTTGCCTAGGATCAAAGTGTCACTCCCCAGCACTTCTGTCTAGAATCAGAATGTAGTATCTGTGAGTGAACACTCATTGAAAATCGTTACTTACTTACTTACTTACTTACTTACACACACACACACACACACACACACACTGATTTATCTAATTTCCTAACACTTCTATGTGTTTAATACATCAAAGAAATATATTGATTTATGCGGCACACCGACTGTAAAAATGAAATTAGACAGAAACATTTCAGTAGTCAATGCACAAAACTTTTATATCTGTATACTACTGATATACCTACTCATCATCCCTCTTCCTTTCATCTGTTGCATGTTAAAACCTAATAATAGTAAGGGCTCAATAAAATATCAATTTCTGTTGTTTTACTGTTTTAAAATAAAAACAGAAAATGCATTATTTAGTTTCCTAAATAAGTTAAACAAACTTGAAAAATAAATTTCTTTTAAAACTTAATGTGTTGGAATTCCTAGCAATTAATGAAAATGGAATAGTCACTTGCTTATATTTCAACAGATTTTCATTAAATATACTAACGCTAACATGTGAGTAGACAAGGAAATTCAAGAACTGGTTCTGCGAACTTCTGTAATTTTAGTAACCAGTGCAATCCCCTTGAATCCCATCACTGCATCTGAGGCAAAACTGCACTTTTATTGATGATTAAAAGTATTGTAGTTAGTTATATGTTAGTTCGTGAAAGAATAGTACAAACATATTGGACATTGAGATGTTCTAGGAACCATCAGGTTTTTAAAGGTTATCAATATTTTTAGTTGTCAGTAAAATTAAATATGAGTATTTACTGCATTTTTTTCTTTGATCATTAATTAATCAAAATCAATCAGAAAGAAAACAAAATGTTCTCTTTCCACTTTGGCACACACAACTCTGATCGAATCAGTTCAGGAAAAACATTTACAAAAAGAAACATTTTTCTTAGAGGATTGTTGGCATGATAATGAAATTTTAGAAATGACTTCTCTCTACCATCAAAGGGAAAGATTTACTTGAACAATTTAAAACAATCTATGAACATAACATTTTTTTTCACCTTTTCATTGAAAAGGGTGTTTAGAAATGAGGGAGAACACAGAGATTTAATGAGGGTAGCAATGATACTATTGCTGATGATAGCAGTAGTGTTAATGTGAAGCTGGGATAATACCAAACTTTATTGTTCGTGACATCAATTCTAACCATGATGACAATCATAGTAAGGAAATTATGATGATTATGAACATGATAACAACCATGATGATTATATTATTGATAGAAGATACTTTAACAATAGTTGTTATTAAAGCGTTGCTGCAGGTCAAGTCCATGTTCTGATACAAGCAGAAAGAGGTCTTTTACATAATTTATTCACATCATTCAATCTGACACAATACACACACACACATATAAACACTTTTTATATTTTTTGATAGGTCTACGACAGACAGTAGTTTCAACATGAAACTATAAATCATAACATTTAAATAGAAATCTTTACAGCAGTTTTTAGTTTGAGTAAATTATTATTATTTCTTTTTATATAGATGGCCAATTCACTGCCTTCAGTCAAGTTAAGTGTTCTCTCTTTATGTAGAATTATGTACTTGTAAAAGAGGGTGTTTGGAGATATTAGCATTAAATGACTCTGGTCGACAATGTCAAATTTAAAATCATAACACTCCAAAATCAAACCAGTAAGCTACTCTACAATATATAAATATAGATATGCTTATTAAAGCTATTCACATTCAAACTACAATAATATAAAGTGCTCTATAAAATGTCATTTCATAAGAAAATAAAGTACCAACAAACACATTTCTATTATCAAACTATATAAGTATTAAGATGAGTGTCAATAGACTATTGCTATTGACACTTTTTATTTTACATATTTCAAGACCACAAACAAAGAAGATGATGTGTGTGTGTGTGTGTTTGTTCCTACACCATTTAGTATCTAGCCCACCAGTTGTGTCTCGTTATGCTGCATTGCTAGGCTTGTTATCTCATAAACTATTGCCTTGTTGTGCACTATTGTTTTGCAATAATTATTAATGTATGGTGGGGTGGGGTGCTTAATAGAGATAGAGCATTTTAGGCATCATAGTATAGAAAGAACAAGTGTCTCAGAAAATTTGGCTTAGAAAGGTCTTCCCCGAATATAGGTCACCTGGGGTGGCAGAGCTTGGGACAAAGTGTGGATTCAAGGGGAGACCTTTGGGTTTGGGGCAGGGGGGGTAAGTCAGACAGTAGGTAGTAGCTGTGCTGGCTGACCACAGAGTAGACGTGGTATGTCTAGGACCAGGCGGTTTGCTACTACGATCAGCAGCAGTTGACCACGGGACGATGAAGAGAGGTGGCCGGAGATAGAATGGGGGATGCGAGGGGTAGATGTAGAAAATAGTAATTCACTTTGTGTCTTCTCATTTTATCGGGCAGTTTCTAAAAATTGCAAATAAATCAAATTACTAAAACAACTATTTTTCGCATTGTTATCTTTTGATATGACCCACCTTACCATTTTCAGCTGTGACCCGAAGAATCAACGATTATAGTCTCGTCAAGTACCAGAGTTTCCACAATGGTATCTTGGGGGTGCATCACTCAGATGCATCATGGTACAGCACCAGTTGTGTCTCGTTGTGCTGCATTGCTAGGCTTGTTATCTCGTAAACTATTGCCTTGTTGTGCACTATTGTTTTGCAATAATTATTAAACTCTGCATCCTAAGAGATCTTCTACTGCAGGTGGTCCACCAAAGATGTCTGGAAAGACAATTACAATCCAAATTAATCTGGTGTGCCTACAATTGTTGGATATTTAGGCAGCTGTGGGCGGAGGTCACTGATTTGACCCCCACAGGTGTTGAAAGTTATAAATACGATATCGGTGACAACTCCAAACTGCAAGGTGTCAGGGACCGGAAGACACATCCAGTGTTCAAAAGTCATAAACAGGATACTGACTGAACTTGCAGGTGGTGGCTGGATAATCATTGTGAGCGTTCGAACCCGATAAAAGCGACACAGAGGCCCTCAAAAAAGCAGAGAGACACAGAACGCCCTTGGAAGCCAGAGAGAGAGGCAGAGAGGCTTGGGAGCACGGGGCCAGTTTCCCTGTTGGGAACAGTCCATTGGCTCTCATTATCTCTCTCCCACTCTTCATTCTCCACCACAACACAATGTATCTTAGGCAAATAAAAATATATCCTCATATTTTTATAAACAAGTTTCAAGTCTTCCTTTTTCTCCAAGTTCAGCATTTTCCTCCTGCTGACCAAAATAGCTATACAACACAATGAAAGTTAGCAAAGATTACGTCAGAGCTACAAGCGCCATTTCCACTATTCTAGAGAAAGATGTTCTAAAAAGAAAAAATCAAATTAGTACATTATACATTATTCTCCTCGTGAAGGGAGGTGTCACTGTATTAACAAATTAGGTGACCTTACTATTTTACATAAGTTGATTAGCGCCATTTTTCAATTAATTCTGTAAAAAGTATAAAATGAAATACAATGAGGAAAGAAAATGAGAAACTAGTTTTGTTTATATTCATCTCTCATGTAAAAGATAATGAAGTGAGCTACCAAGAGATACAAACTTTATCTCTTACTCTTACTCTAATACGTGAATATAACATTGTGATAGAACAAATTTTGTTATTTATTCAATAACATATGATCTATCAAACATAGGCTCTATCCATATGCATAGAAATATTAGTTTCCCCCCCAACAGGCATTCTTTGGCGGAGTTAATGTATTATCAAAAACAAACAAACAAAAAAGAATCTCTCCTGAAAGAATGATCAGAACAACAACTATCAGATCAGCAATGTTGGGCCATTTCACAAATTGTAATTATTTCAGTTTGATATAGACTTCACTTTTGGATAAAAAGTTAACAGATAGTTTGGTGGAAATAAACAAGGGAGATCATTCTGGAAGACTCTGATGTCTCAAATCTTCAAGGAAATTAAAGGCCAATTAATTAGGCTATTCTTTCAAAGTAATTAAGTAGTCCTTCCATATAATCCAATCTGCAAATCTTGGCCATCCATGGAGACAAAATCCCAGGCGCTCCCTTTTTTTTCTTTTATACATTTCTCTTATTTTATTTCCTTAACTGCTGCGTTCAATGTAGATCAGGGGAAATAAAATTAAAGGAGAAACTTAATAATAGTCACAGTTATTTTCTTGGCAATTAGAAATTATGAACCTTTATCAGCTTTAAGAGCTAACTTTTCATTAACCCATTCACCACAGAGAAAGTTTTAAAGCAAAAATTAACTAATTGATATTTTGATGAAAATGTTGGGTTTTATTATTTGAATTTATCAATTTTGATTTTCTCAATATATTGCAAATGGATCCAGATTCAATTTCTATTTTGTAGGTGATATTCATGGTAATGGAAGATTTCCCTGGAATAATGGATAAAGAGAGGTTTTTCTTCTCTCAAATGTCTGTATCTCTGCTTCTAGGGATGTCATCATTGTTTTAAAAACCTTTTGTATTGCCAAAGTTATCTAAATAAATAATTCCTGAAAGACAAGGCATTTATAGAAAAGAAATGCTAAAAAAAGATAAAATTCAGAATTCAAAAGGTATTAGGAATAAATGAAACAAATAACTAAAGTGTAGATTCATTTGCTCAACTTGTATTAACAATATTTTAGAGAATATAACCACATTGAAATAAAAATAGTATGTAAAAGCCTTTTTTTATAACTTTTAAGTTCTTTTTATACCATATCACATTTAGACAAAAGTACCAATCAAATAGATCAGACTTTTAGTAGACAGTGTAAAATAAGTTAAACAAATTGCAGAAATGATTTGCTAAACAATCTTTACAATAATTGATCTCGTTTAAAGCAGTTCTCGCAACAACCGCATGCATTTTTCAATGGCTGAAGTAAATTTCATGGAGCAAATATCATGTTTTTCATTTATTTATGACTTATTGGATTTTGGTCTGTTTTTTCAATTTCTTCAACTGGGAATGGATCAAATCTTAAATGAAAGAAACAATACAAATGCAATGCATATTAATAGATTGTCCATTTACACTAATTTAAAAAGCATGTGTTGCAGATTTATCATTACATTATTTATATATAACTCAAGGGCAGATCCAGGGGGTCTTCCAGGATATTTTGAAAGACCATCAGAATTTTTCCGAAAATTTTTATTTATACTGTTTTCGAGCATCTTCCGAGTTTTAAATCTTTTCGTCTCAACACACCTTCAAGATTCTTTCCGAAAATTGTTATATATCTTAATTTCAGTATCTGATATTGCCCTGAAATGCAATTTTAGCCAATCATGGATACATGATTTTCAAGATTTTCAGAGCCCCCTAAAAGCTCCCCTCCCCGGCCAATTTTGGAAGACGATCAGCTCAACAGGTTGGATCCACCCCTGTAACTTGTATGTGATTTAAATTCAAACACCAATGAATTATTACATAATTCCCTGTAAATTTACAATGAGTAATTTGATAAAAACGTCTATTTCATGCCTTTTGAACTAGTCATTTTGATATAAACAGGATTTATTAGAATTCCAGATGTATAGTCATGAGATGGTAAAAACTAGAGATAAACTTGATTAATTAAGAGAAAGAAAACTAATTTCAAAGTAGAACAAAGATTATTGTCCGAGATCTGTCATTATCATCATTCCACAAGTTGTTTGGATGGCGGCGGCGGCAGCGGAGAATATTAGTTCAAAGAAGGTAAACATTCAGAAAAAGGTAAGTCTGACTTTGAACTAAAAGCTCCTTGAGCCTGTCCTTGTACAAAAGTGGAGGAATCATAACCAAATGTGTGAGGATTGTTATCACAGAATTTAGAAAACGGCAAACTGATTTAAAAAGCACTTACACCAAGTAGTCACTCTAGTACTTATAAAACACATTAAAGCCAAGTGACATAAATAGAAACAGTGTTTATGTATTGATTTTGTAAGCAATCCAGCACAAGGCCATTATATTTTTGGAGCAACTCATGGCCATTGGTTTGATATACACTAGTGTGCTCACTGCTGGGCTCTGGGTTGGTGCCAATCAACAGTGACTGACGTTTTCAGTTCCTCTCCATCAAAACCATTCTTCACTCACTGGTTTCTCTCTTATCACTTTTCCTCAGTTTCAAGACTTGAGATCCCTTCAGTGTTTTCTAATTCAATCATCTCTTTCCACTTTCTCTCTCTCTTTGAAAAAAGTCATCGCATTTTCTTACATTTTTCCTCTTTTTTTTCCAACATAAACTCTGTCCGTTTACCACTTGAAACAGAATCTTCCTGCAAGTCAGTCAGTCAGACAAATTTTTATTCTGGAAAGGAGATATATATATACTGCATTTTTGTCATGTATTTTAGAAGTAAAAAAATGTTGAGGGTATGCAGTGCTTAGAATATATCTATTGGGTTGCCTAAAGAAATGTTACGGGTATGCAGTGCTTAGAATATATTTGTTGGGTTGCCTAAAGAAATGTTAAGGGTATGCAGTGCTTAGAATATATCTGTTGGGTTGCCTAAAGAAATGATAAGGGTATGCAGTGCTTAGAATATATCTGTTGGGTTGCCTA
>VCCN01006291.1:217210-233315 GCA_006491835.1 Architeuthis dux
ATTCATTGTTAGTACCCTAGCCCTTGTCACCAAATCCCCCATTGCTGATCAGGGAATCCAATCACAAATGTAAGCTTAATCATCCCTTGCAGCCCCTCTCCAGTGAATCCGGCCAACATTCTAATTTCATTTGCATACAATTCTACCTTTTCGCCCGTCCATCCTTCCTAGATTACTATAAGATTACTATTGCTTCATTTCCAGATACAACACTAATGCATCTCCCTCTAGATACAGTGGCACAAAGCTCACAACATCTGCTATTTTCTGTAGCTTCGCCCCAAACTTTACTTTCTTCAGCAACCGACCACGTCTACTTCCCCATTAAACAACCTTATCATCTCGCTACTTATTCTTACTTTTCATGACATGTTGCATCTTAATATAAGCCAAAATAGCTTGTAATTTTAAAGGGAGTATAGAAAAATCAATTCAATTTTACCTTGGCAGCGCCAGTCCTTCGCCAGGTAATTCAACACATACGCGAAGATACAAATATCGCTTGACCTGAGAAACTCAATTTTACACAACACAAGATGTTACACAGGTCAGGTGGCCAATGAAACAGGTAACAACTCAATCATCAGACAAAAAAAAGCAACAGACTAACAAAAAAACACTTTGAACAACAGGCCACAAAAGCAACAACTCACACCACTTGCTAACCATCTTATTTCTTCTGCAATGCCCCATGCGAGTGTTTTTCGATCAAATCAAATTTAAATCACAAATACTTCAGAAGAAAAACAAATATGATGCCAACCAATTTATCTCACAAAAGCAGTTATTTTTATTAGTATCCAGAGCCTATTGTTGAAGTATGACAGCAGATCTTATCACATTGAACTTTCAAAATACTTCTATTTCTTAACAGTGAAAGCATATAATTCTATCTCAGTAGCATTCTTATGAAGCAAGAATAAAACTGATTTGTTGTTGTTTGATCTGCTGCTAATTATATTTTTGTGATTTAAAAATTAAACCCTTTTAAAATTTTGAATTTGCTTTTCATTTTTGTCATATAGGTTTTACCATGAACACAAAAAGAACATTTTTTTGTGATAAGTTTCCTGGCTGTAATGGTAAAACAGTTGTTTTGGATGATACAACTCAGTATTCTGCTGTGATTTTGAGTGTTTATAGCTAGAGGTTTAATTTTATAGAAGTTTATATCGCATTTTTTGTTTTTAAAAATAGCCAATAAAAAAAATCAGCAACTATCTGAAAAAAATAAAACCCATTAAATTTCATAGGCACATTCAAATACAACAAAAACATCTTTAAATTTTTCTCATTTTTCTGTACAATGCAGACACAGAACATGAAAATTAAACTTTCATATATATCATATGCACTGTTAAAAAAGAAATGAGATATATTAAAAGTGATTCAATTGCAATGATTCGGTTTGGAATCCAAAGTTTTCAATATTCTTTATTAAAATGAAATAAAATAAGATCTTTTTTTCTCCGCCCTCTCTTCATAAAATATATCTGGAAAGTAAATACAATATTTTCTCATTTTAACTATACTAGTAACGAAATAGACTTTGCCAAGAATAAATTCCGAGTGACCTCCCTTGAAAAGAGGTTGAGTTGGGGAATCTTTAAAAAAATCCAGAAACGATCAAACCAATCAACTGAACGAAATTTGAAAAAGAAAAAAAAAATCATCTTGTCAGACAGGAAAGTAAATACAACAAACAAGAAAAAAGCCCTAGCCAGTTCATGGAATAATTCTTAACAAATAAGAAGCAAAACATAAAAGTTTGCCGAAAATGTACAAATACCGCCATAAAACGGGTATATTTAAGATTGAAAGACTGCATCGTTTATCTCCCTTTAGGCCAAAAGTAACATTTTTACTTTTAAAAATTTATTTTAAGCACGTAGACGTGGATAAAAATATAAATACTTGATGGGAATAAGAGCGGGCTTATCTTTAGAGCCAGGGAAGGTATGCATGCATATATGCACACATATATATCACCTAACCTCGTATAAACCTTTCAACAAAATTAATTGTCTGTTTTTGGAGGATCATGAAAAAATTGCCAACATAATAGTCTTTCTTTTATAAAAGTGGAAATTATGAGGAAAAGTCACAATCTAAACTATTCCAATTATAACAGATATCCTCAGAGGCTATTTAATCACAGATGTAAGTAGAACAAAAGCAAAACTGTTTTTTTTTCTTCAACTGTTACCTGGCAAATAATCAAAATTGATTTCCCAATTTTTGTGAGATTTTAATATTCTTTTCTGCAACTGTACAAATTATAAATGACTGTCAAAAGTTTATACAAAAAGAAAGCATGAGGTCAGAGTGGTTACAAAGGGTGAAAACAAAATAAACTTTCATCAGCTGTGTTCATGTAACCTTAATAATCACAGACATTTTTGTTATCTCTTTCCTATACACATAACTGTTGTGCCAGCAGCTGATTTTGAGGTGTTTTTTCATCATTCTACATTTTCCTCTTTTATCAATAAATGAAATCATAAAGCCAAGATGGGGAATAGTTGCACTTGTTACAGGTGTACTGACAACAAACAACCAAAATTGCAGATAGCACACAACTGAAAACTTGCATTTTCCACAGAATGTTACAATAGTTAATAATTTAAATCAAGAAAAACCTCAGTTTTGAAAAAAAAAAAAATCCCCTTATTTGCCAAAATATTTGCTTAGATTGTATATTCATCTTAAAGTTTTAGTTCATGATTTTTCAAAAAATAATCTCTGATTCTCAGATAGTGTATTATGTAAGCTTGTATTGTATATTGTGCAAGTTTGTTGGACTTTGGCTGCACAAGATGGGAAATAGTTTGTGATGTTATCTTATATGTAAAAAAATAAAATCAAATCATAAAAGAAATTTCATTTCATTCTTTGAAGATAAATTATCAACAAAAATATTTTGAACTACAATCCTCCTAAGAGGGATTGTAGTCCAAAAACCAAATATCCAATTTCTTTGTCATATAAATAAAAAACATTTAAATTGTAATTAATCAATAATAATTATTAATATTCCTCGGATTTCTAATGTTGTAGAAGACAAATATAAATTGATGCTGATCAAAAATTAAGTTGACTGTGAAAAAGTGAATCAAAGTTTGTTTTTCTAGAGGAGAATTAAAAGAAACCATTTACAGCACCAATTGGAACAAACAGAAAAATAATTATGAAACTTAATTTATTAATGTTCTAGAAATCCTTAACTTAAATCTAAATGAAACCTGAAGTATTAAATAATTTCAATCAAAATATTTATAAACATTTTTTGAAATGTGACAGAAACTGGAATATCACCTTTGCGCATTAAAATTTTTGTAATCAAATTCAGTTACCATTGGTGGAGTGAATTTAATTATGTTATTAAATATCCTGAAAGACTATAAGTAGTGACAACAAAATTTTGGTAATATATCAGCAATTGAAAAATTACTTCCTTCCCCCAAATATTTTTATAATGTGACCATGACTAAAGTTGTGAGATGTTTTTCTTTATTCTGCTTCTCTTACAGCAGAACCAGAATTTAAAGAATGAACCATTTTCTGAAATTAACATAAATTTCACTTTGATCCAGATAGTTAAAATAAAAAATAAATAAAAATAAAAAACAAAGTCTCTTCATTATTTGTGGGCTTCACACATTTCTGGATTTTTAAAAATGTTTCTTGAATTATAGAACGAGATTTTTCATCCTTCAGCCAAATTAAAAAACAAAAAAGCACTTTTCTTGTATTTAATACAAAATGCTTTTAACATAATTTTTTCAAAAGAAAAAAAACAAAAAAAACAAGCATAAACTGCCTTTTTGTTTTTAAGATTGTCAGCAAGTAGAATATGAATGAATTGAATTTTTTTTTATCACTTTTCATTTTCATTCATACTACAGCTGAGCTGCATCCGGCCCGCGGAGTTATCATACTGTTTATATACGACCATCGGTTAGTCTCTGGATCATACATTTCAGCAGTTCGTAATCGGCTTGACCCATCAAAACCTCCAAGTACATAAATCCGTCCATCAAATACTGTGACACCGGGCCATGCCCTGGGGGTATTCATGGGCGTGATGTTATTCCATTGCCGTGTTACTGTGTTGTATCTAAAAAATATAGCAGTGAAAGGGGTTAATGTGATCACCCTTGGGAAGAAGAAGACATTTGCTTAGAAATATTTTTTCAAAACACCTATCTTATTTATAAAAGCATTTCATGTGTTCCTGCCAGAACAAGTTAGGCAAATAAAAAAAGTGTGAATGCAGTCAACAAATGCATTAAGTAAAAAAAAGGAAAATGTGATATCCATTGAGATTTCAAGAAAGCTTATTTATAACCAAAATTAGTCAAAGAGCCTGAATAATATCAGCAACCATCTTTTGTACAGTTGAAAGCTTGCTGATTTTGTGAGCAAGTTTATAATATACAAAAATTTAGCATCACTGTTTGTGTATAATGAACAACTATCAGACAAAATAACTATAAATAAATTTTAAAAAAAGAAAAGACAGATTTAATTCTGTGGATTCTGGAATACTGTAAACAAGGGACTTGTAGAGGCTCCATCAGTTGTAAATAAGAAACAGGAGTGAAAGCAAATTTGAGTAGACTTTGGCAATATTCATGAGAGCCCAGTAAGAAAAATAACAATGTGGTAAAAGATGAACAAGTCTCCATTTTAGTTAACACTGATCACAACAAAGAAGTAAACAGCTTGAAGCTAGTTCACTTGTGCATCATATGCGAGTTACAAATTAAAAGGTTTAAACAGTAGGTCTGATTGCGCCCCCAGAACTCTGGCACCCCCACAGTTGCAAGGTTCTGCGGGCCCCACGCACCGCCTCTGCACTTAACTTACAACTGAATATATTGTTGAGAATGTCTTTCAAAAACTTGAAGAGCCTACAACAATGTTGGTAATAATCATTCATACTTGCTCAAAGACAGATTTCATGTGAAAAAAAAGTTTGTTTTATTATTTAGTTTCTATATGATAAAGTAGTCAAATGCTTTTTTTAAAAAGTGCCTTTTCTGCACTAATTCATAGGCTTCTATTTAAAGATTCATTCATTTATTTAAAACCATGGGAGTTCAATAGCCGAGTGGTTATAGGTGTGGAAAAAGTAATCGGCTGACAAACTTTGATGGACAAGTTTTTTGTTTTTTCTTTCAATTTTATGTACTTTCAATCTATTTGACCTTCATATCTTCTGGCAATTTGTCAGTTTTGAGGGATGGGTGTTCTATTTACAATGTAGCTATAATGCTAAACTGGACCCTTACTTTCTATTCATCATAGAAAATGATGGATGTGAATTTCTCTCTCTCAGTGCTTATGCCAGTATCTATATTATAAAGTACTAAAGTATGTTTGGACTCTTATAAGTCAAGAACAACGCATCATAGAACATTTGAAATTCAGCAGGTCTCAACTTACCTACAGCACACATTTTTAAGTCAAATTTGACCTACACATATGTGTAGTCATTGTTTTTTTTAAATTTTTCCTCACTAATTCGTAAGCTTCTATTTAAAGATTCTTTTATTTATTAAAAATCATGGTCGCTCAATAGCTGAGTGGTTAGAGGCACGGAAAATGGAATTGGCGAATCGCGTTCAAACTCTGACGGTGAAAGTTTTTTTCTCTCTTTCTTTCGATCTATTTGACCTTCAAACCTTCTGGAAATTTGTCAGTTTTGAGAAAGAATTTTTTTTTGTAATTTTGGTAGTACGCGTGTATGTGTGTTTGTACTCTTATAAGTCAAGAACTACACCTCACAAACCAAAAAACAAAGGCATATTCGTAATCAGCAGGTTTCAATTTTTATGGGGTCTGCATTTTTTTCAGGTTTTAGAGGGGGAAACCTTACTTTCCATTCATCATAGGAAACCGCGGATGTGAATTTCTCTTTCTATCAGTGCTATAATTTTGGCAGTATCTATATTATAAAATAATAAAGTGTGTGTTTGTACTCTTACAAGTCGAGAACTATGCAACATAGAGGAAAAACAAAGGCATATTCAAAATCAGCAGGACTGAATTTACTTACAGCACACATTTCTAAGTTTTAATTTTGAAAAAAATAAAATTGCTGTATCAGTGAAAATCAGTGAAAGCAACAATACACCTGTGTTTAGAAACAAGGTTCAAAACCCAACAGTGAAAATTAAAATTTTTCTCATGAAATCTATATAAAATATCATTTGCTTTCCAGTGTTGTTAGATTTGGAGTCCCCCCCCCCCAGACAATACCGGGTACCCCAGCTGGTATATAATGAAATAGTTGTGTATGTGTGTTTGTACTCTTATCAGTGCAGAACTAAACATCAGTGGAACAACAAATATTTGAAATCAGCACACATTTTTAGGTCGAATTTTGCAAAAAAGAAATTCATTAATTTTTATGGTGTCTGCTTCGCACTCACATGAAAAAAAACCAACTACTTTTATTGCTAAAGAAATCAGTAAAAACAACAATACACCAGGTAAATACAATCAGTGGATCGAGTTCAAAACTTGACAGAGAAAATTAAAAAAGAATTTTCTGTTAATTTCATGGGCTTTGAGAAAGGAAATATTTAAAGGTTTTATAAGAGGGGTTTCTATTCACAATGTAGTTATAATAGTAAACTGCATCCTTCTTTTCATTCATCATAGGTAATCACGGATATTTCTCTTTCAATCAGTACTTATGTCAGTATTTCTTTTTTAAGGAATCTAATCCTAATCTGACAAGAAAACATGCTTTTCTTAGAGCAAAAACCCTAACCCTACCTCTAACTCTAATCCAAACCCAAATGCAACAATAAAACATGGGCATTTAAATTCAATAGTCCACTACTAACGCCAACTGTGAGCACATGAATTCTCACTTTTGAGAAAAATTAAATTTTTAAGGTTTTAGGAGGGGATACGTGAGTCTGCCTGAGAGAGTGCCCCCCCATTTGATTTCATAAAATCTCTATAAACTATCATTTGCCTTCCAGTGTTGTCAGATTTGGAGTTTTTGTTCTTCTGGACAACACCGGGTACCCCAGCTGGTATATTTATAAAATTTCAAGTTGTTTGCAAAAAAGATTTCCCACTTGTTCCAATATCATCTTAACTTTCGTCCAACTCTTTTGACTCTGATATTTATAAATACTTTTCTTCATCACATAATAACCTTACCTTTCTACAATATCAAAATATCGATCTGTGTGTCGACATCGACCACCAAAGGCATAAATGAAGTGGTCAACTGTCATCAGCACTAGACCTGACCGGGGTTTTTCCATTTCTGCAACTAAAGTCCATTCATCAGTTTCTGGATCAAAACATTCTACACTCGCTCGATCCATGTGTAAAGACTTGTCATAACCTCCTGGAATTGTAAAGAGAAATTAGAATTAATTATAAAAACATTTCTTTTCATGCTTTTCTGAATACATTTTTGTTCAGGATTTTCAACAAGTTTTGCAATTTTGGAGTGAAAAGAAAAATATTAGTAAATAAAAGTCACACTTTTAAGCAACATCGGAATTTCTTGTTGAAGATGTTCTTCAAAAACAAATGACATGAGCCTTTGAAGCACCTACTTTTTTGTAATTTTGGTAATATTCTATGTAAGCATAAAAAGTACATTTGTGGAAAAACATTGTTTTATTACTTTATCACATATATTTTATAAATTTTAATAACAAAAAAGAAAATCTTTGTATGATATATACAAAGATTTTCTGTTTTGCAAACTGTTCATATATTTACTGACAATTGGCCATCCTGGTTGTAAAAAAATTGATTCTTATAAAATTTAGCATGAAGGAATGCAATGGAAATATCTATCATTTTCTGATTTTGAAAATGTAGATTTTTGTTCCATATCTATTATTCACTACATTAAAAAAAGTTAACTTTAAACATGATGCAAAGGCTGTGTTTAGTCTCATATCAATAAAAATAAAAATATTCCATTTTGACTATGAAATAATTGAAAGATTTCTTTGCAGTAATAGCAAACTGCTGCCAACTTTATCACTTTAATCTTTAGCTAAAAGTTCAAGAATGTAGGGAAAGATAAATACACACTGAAAGATTGGATTAGTTTTTGTGCTTTACAATTTGTGAAATTTTCAAGAAGACGAGCAATATAGTCTATTGGAAAGTGGAAGCTATCATTTTTGGGGGGTAGAATATTGGCAACCAGGTCAAATCATTTCTAAAAACCATCCAGATTAAAAAAAAAAATGGTTGCCAGTTCTTCTATGAACTTTAAGAGCGGACATTTTGAAATTCAAAATGGATGACTTTTCTCTCGAATGTGATTACGTCATTGTGCATGGATCCATCCAAAAATTGAATCATTTCTTCCATAGCCTATTGCCCATCCTTCCACAAAATTTTATTGAAACTCATTGTGAACTTTTGAAGATATCGTATGAAGAGACAGGAGCAAATAAAGAAATGTAGGAAGAAAAAGAAATGGAGAAATATCTCTCAATCAAAAATGAATTCTTGAATTAAATCATCTCCATTTAGTTACTTCTTCCTTAGCTTGTGCCTTATCCTTGCACAAAATTTCCCCATTATAATGCAGCTATAGTGGTCCAAGAAAGCCAACCATGTTATAACTGAGCCACAATAACTGTGGGTTAGATATGGGCATTATTCAAGGGCAGGGCGATAGATTAAATATGGCAAACATCATCTATCATATAAAAACTAAATCAGGCATTCTTTAATGACACTTTCAATGTTACTTGATTTTTTAGTTATACTCTATTGTGCTACCAGTTTCCTTGAGACCACCGATGAGACGGGGAAACTGGGTCATATAGTTAGGTATAGCTACATATAGTTACATCAGGGAATTATAGGAAGTAAGGTACTGCTAGAAAAATGAAGATCTTCATATTTAGCAGTTGCGACCCAGGAATACTAAAAAAAAAATTTTGTTCATTGACTAATTCATTTCATTTTTACAGTGGGTTGGCCAGCCAAGTCAAATATATTTCTTAGAGGGGGTGGGAGTTGTGTTACTGCTGTCATCAAATGGGCTCATGGTGTAATAAAATAGTGCTCAACCGGAAATATCAGGCTACAGGTTCAAAGGGAAATTCTGTTTTTATTTGCATTTTTCTGGACTAGTGGGTGACTAGTTGGGGTTCACCAATCACCCACCTTATATCGCGAACTGTGCTATAATGAATCATGTTATATCGTAGTAGTAGTAGTAGTAGAAAGTGTTTTCTGAGGTGGTTCAAGTAAATGAGTAAGCATCTCTTTGCAAATTTGATGTCAGTGTTATCATAAACCACAAAAGGTCTGTGACATAACACAATAACAATTACACTAGACAAGAACACAATTCACTGTTATATAAAGTGGTATTGCTACCCATCAACTATGATGATAATCTCCTCAATAAAAATATGACCAAAATATGCATTGTGTCAAGATGGCAAAACCAATCTGGCCAGATAGTAGTAACCGCTTGTAGTTAAGGTAACTGAGTAAGTTAACTCACGGTTAGTGGTGTTGCCCACTCAAAACAACCCCCCACCACACATAATGCAATATCAGGGGCGTTTGGTGAATGGCGTGCACTGACATGTATCAACATGTCATCAGCGAATGGCTGGAATGTGGGGTTTTGGAGAAATCCCAGGTGGGAAGTATCTCCTGAAAAAAGAGAAAGATGGGGTGACACTTCCTCCATTGGACAAAAGTGCAGGATCAAAATGAAGGTCAAGGGTTTGGAAGTATAAATATTAGAATTCTTAAGAAAATAGAGAAATAATGACCCAGAACGACTCATTTGTCAAGCTGGAGGCCCAGAGACTAGATGCCCTGGAAGTTTGCAAAGTAAATGAAAATTGTGTATATTAGAATTTCTTGGGGAAATAAGGAATTTATGACCTAAAAAAAGCAATTTATTAAAGTTGAAATCCTCGCATAACAGTTGGCATTAAGAGATGGGAATTCCTCTGGTTCAATACAAATTGCCTTCTCTATATAATCAGTTTCTTGCGGGTTCCAGCAGATTCTGCTAGATCTCACCGGAAGAACAGTTGGAGCCCTAAGCTGTGATTCGTTCTTATCCTGAAATCCGACTGAGTTAAGACATTACAATCATAGAACCAGGTGTAGAGACACAGCTCCATCCAAAGATGGGTGTCGAGGTGTAGAGACACAGCTCCATCCAAAGATGGGTGTTGAGAGGCGGTGAAGATCTTACTGCATACTGTAGAAAGATTGTTAGAAGATTGGTCTCATAAACCATTGCTAATGAGTTTGACCTCACTGTGTGCTCCATGAATGTGCCCTGTGCTGAAGTTGGCTTAGACTAAAAATATTTTTGTCATCCAAGTGCAAATACATAGTAACTACATAGCTTGCCACAATACGACATCCACTAGAGTAATCTATATTTCAAATGATAAAGCATTGTGAACATACTTGTTTGGCAACATGTATGCAGCTTTTACCATGTATAATAACATAAATGCATGACTGGCCTAAATACATATGTTTCCCAGGTAGCAAGAGGAACTGCAGCGTATAAATGAATCTGCAATGCAACAAATGTTATGAGGGGAAAAAAGAAAGAAAAATCAAAGTTCTTAAAAGATAGAAATGGCCTCAACTAAACTAGCTTATGTGATAAAAGACCCAGGGAATCTTAAATATAATTAACATGTCCAAAAACTATGTATTTATCATTGGCAATCCTGCAGCTAACCTATGGAACTAAAATATAGAAAACCAACCATTCTCCTGAACAACAGACCAAGAGAAGGAAAGCTTGAATCAGCCAGTTCAGCCATATGCCAGTTCCTAGTTGATTATCACAGACCACCAAATTCCCTACAATGGTATTGTGCCAGACCTAATTAAACAATCAGAGAATACAAATAGTTTGTATGCAATGTAATGTTAGGAGTTATGCTATATCTGAATGCATTCAAAACAAACCACTAAAAAGACTATAATCACAACTAATATCATGATGGTTTTGAATAGTGCTAGATACGATAGTTACAATATCAACTGAATAAAATAGGAAGTGTTAGAATCTTTCTTGGTTAAGAATAGTTAAAATTGATTATATAAAATTATTGTATACTAAAATGTGTAGGATCCATATGCAGAAACTGCAGTTTTAAGAATCAGTCAGATATTGTTCAAAACCAATAGCAATAAACTGGAAATACTATCACATTGGTGTTTCATTATTATATGTGTTTCATATTATGTGTATAATTATAGAGGATAGTCATATTCAAGGGATCACTATTTCATTCTATCTTTGATATTGTCTTCAACAAGTTATCACATACCAGTATATGGCTTACACCAGTATATGGTTTCCTTCTGTTTAACTTGATAAATACAATCTCAACCTCTCTGCATGGTTGTGTTGAGTATTCTATCAGATTTTGTCTTGATCAAACTTAATTTTAAAAAAGAATCCAAAATGAACCACTTGAAAATTACTATCAAATAACTATTTAACATAAGTAAGAATGGTGATTAGAGATAACTATATCAACCAATAGGATTTGAAGCAACAGATTGCAGTTATTAGTGTTGATTGGTCAATAGACCAATATCTATTTGATGTTCAGCACTGTTTCACATTAGGAAAAGACATTTTTGTCTATACATATGCTAAATAATTTAGATCTTCCAAAGAAAAGAACATGAAATAAAATGCATATTATGAGCAGTGCTTGTAGTGCAGTGGAAGTGCTGACATTGCAAATCTTTCATAGCGAGTTCAATCGTCATTAGTTACTCAGAAAATGCTATCTTTTAATTGCTTTAAGAAATAAAACTTAGGAGTTCACCAATTGTAATTATTTTACTGTCTGATGATAGAACCCACTTTATAGATTGGATTTGTTGCTATAAATTAACAAAATCCTATTGCAGTCATTGAACTGACAGAAGATTTCATTTCTTTGCCAAAATTCATTATATATTTATGATATGTCACTCATTAAACATCACAACATATATAAAGACATGCCTTTGTCTTAATGACACTTTGTCTCTCTGGCCTTTGGTTCTTATTCTGCCTTGAGAGTTGAAAGTGATTTGCTGGAATCTGTAGCCCAGGTTTCACTTAAGAACGGATCAAGTAGCTTTTAGGCACTCTGAAAATTGTTGAATTGAAATGGATACATTTTGCCTCAACACCAGAAGATGTCACTGAAACGGCAGCAGTGTTACCAAGATAAACAAAGTCCACGTGTTAACATCGAAGAAAGGAGCCATACTGAACTGGTGTCACTAATCTTTGGCAGTTGTCTCTGAAATGTTCAAAGTTACTTACATTCGATAAAAAATAGAAAAAGAAGGTTGTTACTAAGATACTTTCTCCTGGAAAAATAAAAAGTACTATTCTTCATAAAACTAGTAACTGTCATCTTAGGGTAATGGTTAGCGTATAGGACTGCCAGCTACCTTGGCGCAGGTTCAAACCACGCCAGATCTTCAATGTTATTTTTATAAATTAGTTTTGTTCAATCACTGGTTCCATCTTTTGAAAAAGCTCCAACCACCTATTTATTTATTTATTTTTTGTACAAAATCTTTGATTAAAACAGTGATGGTGAACCTGTGACATGTGTATCAGCAATGACACGTCACAGGTTTTTAAGTGACACGTGAACACGTGGATGGATGTTTTTAATTTCATTTTATTATCTTAGTTTTGTAAGTATATTTTGAAATTTCAAGTTATATTTTATTAAACTGCTAGTTTTATAAATATATTTAAAAAATAGACCCTATCTATAAACATAACTAAAATTAAAATTTCAACATACCGTGCTAAAAAGGTTCGCCATCACTGAGTTAAGATATAATTAAGTCAAATATTTTGATAGAAAATACATTTTTTGCAAGTAATTTTTTGTGCTCTTAATCCATAAGACTTTCGTTACCTCCAGGAATTTGTCAGTCAGCTGTGAGAAAAAAATAATTTTTAAAGGTCTTACTATTAATATTTATAATCTACTTATATAAATTCCGAATCACGTTGAACTAAAATAATTTATAAAAGTACCATTGAAGATCTAGCATGGTTTGAACCCGTATTAAGGTAGCTGGCAGTCCAAAACCTAGTTTAACGAAGAATAGTTGGATTGAAAGCAAAAAAATTACTATTTTTTCCAGGAGAAAGTGTCTTAGTAACTTTGAAAATATTTTAGTTTAAAAAAAAACAAAACAATATTTTTCTATTTTTTTATCGAATGTAAGTAACTCCGAAAATTTCAGAGAGAATTTCCAAAGATTAGCAATACAAATTTAGTATGGCTCTTTCTTCGACTTCAACACTTGGAATTTATTTAGCTTGGTAACACTGCTGACATTTCAGGTGTCAAGGCAAAATGTGTCTGTTTCTATTCGACAATTTTCGGGGTGTCTAAAAGCTACTAGATCTGGATATTCCCATGGTGTCTGATTAATGCTGGCATTTTCTAGAATTACACATGTTATAATAAAAAGGCTGTGTATTACATCTCTTATTGTGGGGATATAAATATCCAGATTTGCAGTTCTTGCTTTTTTCACTGCATTTTTATACCTGATAAATTTGATTTTTACCTGCCACAAAAATCTTTCCATCACAAACTGTGACACCAGCTCCTGCTCTTCTCCGTTTTAAACTTGGTCCAAATGTCCATAAATCTTTGCGTGGGTCATATTTCTCAACAATATTATAACTGCATGATCTGTCTTCTCCACCTGAAATTGAAACAGAAAAAAAAAAATCTAAAATAAAATACATTATAACAATTTGTTGATTAATTTATGATTTAAGCAATTTGGTTAGTCCAGCAAAATCATTAATCCAGCAAGGCTTTAGAAGCATGGGAGATGGAAAATGACTAATGTACCTGTATTGTCCTTCAATCACTATTTCACATTAATTTAAGCCATTATTACTATTCAACTAATCAATCAAGTATAAATCCTAATATTTGAATCAATAAACTAGGAAAATGAAAATTATTTTCAATTTTAGTGTTCTAGACATTATAAATATTAAAATTCTAAAACTTCAAAATGAATGTAGTTCCGTCTTGTGTATGTCTTCTGATGTACATGTTATGGCTGTTTAGGCCATTTTCAACGTCTTAACGGTTCTAATATTTGAATGTTGTATTTAATGTTATGCTTACTAATCTGCATTAATTATTACCAATGAGACATTTTAGTAAAAAGGTGAATGTGGAGAAAGATCACAAAAGTAATTAGACACCATATTTTACTCAGATTTGATATTTAATAAAGATCGATTTATTGATGGGAGGCAAATGGTGGCATTATGGTTACCAGTATGGAAAATGGAATCAATGTGCCAAATTCAAATTCCAGCGGAGGTTGTTTATGTTCATTTTGCGCTACTGATTTTAGGAACTTCATCCTTGACATTTTAACAAAATGTTTCATCACTAGCATGCCACAATGGTTGACAGAGAAGAGAGTGAGCAAACCACTCTCCTGTAACTATCTTACCTGTCCAAGCAATAACATCAAAAAGCTGTTGCTTCCATTGTCAACCTTGGTGGATGAATAAGAAATCATTGACAATTAAACTATAAAAACACAAGAGAAATAACCATACAATCACTTCACAGTGCTTTGTACTTCTGAATCACAGAAATGGTCACATTTTAAAGGGGGCGAATTGTTGGTCAATCTGGAGGGGAATGAGCCACCATTAAATTGCATCAAAATTGGGAATTTCTTTGTCGACTATGAGATTGTACAATTTACAAATAAAAGAAAGAAAACTACTCTGTCTTGTTCAGATCAGCTTGGGTCATTGGTAAGATATCTTCATGTGATGAGACAGAAAACGGAGAAAATCCCTCTTGCAAGGTGTCAGTGTGTGTGTTCAAATCAGCCCATGAATCGCAGTAAAGTCTCTTCATCAAATGAGCAGACAGAAAAATAAATCACTTATTAAACCAATCAACATTCAGCAATGGGTAATTTAGATGGTCGACAGATTCTTGGAGATTTTGCACACTATCATCATTTGCAACATACTATCAAACATGGCAGATTTTCAGTAATAGCTCGAGAAGCAATTTGAAACACTGGTCATTGAATGCTTCTAGAATGCATAGAAAATATCAATTCAGAAAAATACATATCTATTTTGCAGCAGGAACTTCTGCCAATATTCACGGATTGTTATTTGGACAAAAACACTATCCTTTTCATGGAAGATGGGGTCCCATGCCATACAGTAATAAAGGTATTAAGCAACACTCATGGCCAAGTCAGCCCTCCTGACATGAATCCTATTTAACATGTTTTGGCCATGCTCGATCATGAATTAAGGAAAATATAATTAAAAAAAACCTTCTACAACATCTATGTTAAGATTTTAAAAATTGCTACAAACTTTCTTTGAAAAAGTATTTTCTTAATTAACTTCAATAATTCTGGATGATTTAAAAATCATTAAAATCCAGCAATCGACAGATTTTTAAAATACCCTAAACAATGGTGTCATCACATAAACTTATGTTTTATGGGACAGAAATAAATAAATAAGACATAACTTCAATGTTGAAAAAGAAAACATAGTGAGATATTTAAAAGAAATAATGTGTAATCTGTCCTCTTTAAAATAGTATAATCTTTCATAGAAAAATAGTAATTTTTTAATACAAGGCAGAGTATTTTATAAGATGAGGTGAGGTTTTGGCCAATTTTTATGTTTTACTTAGCTTTTAAGGCTTACTAAAAATATAAAATCCAGACAACAGATAGGCAAGTTAGTAGATTAAGTTATAATTAAACCAACTTGGTTAGTCCAACAAAATCATTAATCCAGCATCAGAGCTGGAAAATCGGTAATGTACCAATTATTCCGTAAAAGCCAAGACAACTAAAAAAAATCAAACACTATTTCATATTAATTTAAGTCATACCAGAATTAATATGAAATGTAGGCTTAGCCTATGGAGCCGAGCCATATATATATATATATTCCGTATACATCAAATTGCCACACATGTATGTAAAAATAATTCAGTAGACCATCGTTTTTGGAGAATGCTCAATACCTGCGGTAGATCAGTAATAT
>VCCN01006291.1:255220-270255 GCA_006491835.1 Architeuthis dux
AAATCATTTATTTTACACAACAAATATTTATTTTTCAACATTGACAAAGGAGATTAATTCAGTGGTGAAAATTACACAGTGAAAATTTCAGATCAAAATTCAGTCAATAACCTTGTGTCAGGGTATGGACTTATTTATCCAACCTAATATAGTGTGTGTGTTAGTGTTCAGGAGAAATAATTGAAATTTAATGAAAGCAGGGAGAGTTTTATGAAAATAAAGGATTGTACACAAAATCTGGCAAAGGAGCAGTCACATCAATTGCTGTTGGAAATAAGAAAAAGTGTCTTCTCCAATTGTTGATAAAATAGAAACAGCCTAAAAAAGCAAATGGCTGTGAAAATATTAACTCTACAATTTATCCATGAGCAGAAAACAAACGATAGTGGAGAGGTACAAAATAATATTTCTTTCTCATCAAGAGTAAAGACCATTTATTTGTCATTGAAAATGAAATCTGTCAGCACAAAGTGGGAAGCAGAAAAATAGTTAACTGTACAAAATTTCAAATTCAAGATTCTTAATAGTTGCATCAAGCAACCAAAGAATAAAAATTGATTAACATTGCATATCCACTTTATCTTAATAAAATAAATAGGTTTCAAGACCATAGTTCTCTCTATGGTGTGCACGTAAGCACGTGCACACATGTTTTGCAACCAGCAAACAATGTGCACACAAAGTTTTCAAAATCTGTGGATAGCTTACCACGTTTTTATTGAAAAAATATTGATTTACTATGTTGAATTCAAAATAATTTTCCCAACATAAGATTTTTGCACCCACCGACTACTAGAGGGGACATTGTTCAAGACATTAACACATATGGTTATGCAAAGTCAGCAATATTTTTCTTTTCACATTAACAATATCAGGTCTACTTGATAAATATATAGCAAACAGAATTTTAACAATTTTATAAACCTTTAGACAATTTATTTTTACCCACATTTCACTTACTTCTCTCTCAAAGATTTTTCAGTGAAGTAAGAGAATCTGGGTTATGACGCTCTAAATTAATGTTTCCACACCACAAAATAGTTGAACAAGTAAGGATCTGTCCATTGCCTTGCCAATGCAGAAATTGTCAGAAATCAAAAGAAAAAAAACCTCATTGGAAAAAAAGGATTTGCTTGTGTTCATTTGTATGTGAGTGTTTGTGTTTCCATTGGCTTGAAGTCAGCATTTAAACCCTGAAAACATTGAACCAAGAAAATAGTTGTATTCTGACAACTTTAAGATTCAAGTCATAATTTAGGAGAGTTTTAGAAAATATTTAAAAGTTTGCTTTTTTTATAAATAAATATATATGTGTGTGTGCATGTGTACATATTATGAATACATAAACTATAAACAAATAATAAATACAAGCATAATAAATAACAAAAATTAGAAGCTTAAAAATGATAGTTTATAAAGACCTCTTTAAATGTTGGCTTGACACTAAATGACTGTGTGTGATGAGAAAGCAGAAATTGCAAATGCATACACAACACAATGACTTACTTTAACGGACATTATGGCTCCATAAAACATAACATCAATTGAATAGACTAGTGAAACATGTTAGACTAGCTGGTCGCACATTGTAATACTGATCTCTATTATTAAACTTATAGGGTCTATCAAAAGTAAAAGGTTAAGTAAACGTCATAAATACTTATATCTCTGGCTAACAGCCTAGTGATAGAACATTGGAATTAGGATCATTAAGTCTAATTTTAAAACAAGAGTAGCAAAAAGTAAAGGTCATTCTGAAAAAGAAATGCTAAAATTAAAAAGAAAGTAAAAAAAGAAGCTCTTTGTACAAATGGCCATGGTTTATTTATAATTTATTAAAATGGAAACTAATCAAATATGTAGTTGATGTTGCTTATTCTTCTAACAAAGATCAGCGTTAATCTCTTGTTAATTCTTGGATTAAATTATTTCATTTTTAGCCCTTTTGATGTTTGTATTGAACTGAATAGAATAACTAGTAGAGCAAGGGTTAACATTCTAGTCTTACAAACTCTTACAAACCACTGCTTTTAAGTTCATACAACGTTGGGTGCTCCATGAATCTGGCCTAGTTTCAAAGTTGCCTTTGTCCAACAAATATTCACACTAATTTGCTTGATGTTGTAAGGGACTTTCGTTTTCCTCAAGATTTTCTACGATGAATACATCCAATTATGAGGCCCTTTTCATTGTCTAACTTGCAGGCAAGTGACCAAACTATTAAGATTTTATAAATATTGTATTTCTTTGTGTATAACACAAGAAGTTTTGTACCCAAAATCGAAGCGAAAATAGGGGGGGGGGTTCGTGCTATACTCGAAAGTACACAGAAAAAATGTTTATATGTTACTAAAATTAAGCCCATTTGATGACAGAGGTGACACAACCCCATACCCCACCCCCACTAAGAAATATGTTTGACTTAAGTGGGAAAACAACTGTAAAAATGGTAATGATTAGTCAAAAACATTTCAGTACTCAGTGAACAAAACCTTTTTTATCTTATTAATTTGAGCTTTTCACCTCATGAGCTCAGGTACAGATGCAGGGCGCCCCCCCAAAGCTCTGCGCCTCTCGCAGTTGTGGGGGTCTGCGGGCCCCACGCGCCGTCTCTATGTATACTACCATTGGTTAACTCGGACAATCTGCTAAAACAGACACCCCCCCCCCCCCACTGCTTTTTAATGAGGGTTCACTGTATATTGAAAAGCCTGAAGACCCAATCAAAGACTTGAGTCAAACCAACTTCATTGTTCTTCTAGGTGGTTAGTAACCTTTGAATTTTGAAAATGACACAAACATGACTAGAATAATACAACAAAAGAGAAAATATGTTTCTACAATTTCAATGCTTCAACAATGTACATTCATATATGTGTACAGCTTTTAAAAAAAACAACTCAGTATTATAGTTTGTGGTGGGACTGTATTATGACAGAGGAGAGGTAATTGGGCATGGATCCGCCCCCAAATTTAATAATTTCTCCCATAGCCTATCATCCACCCTTCCACACAGTTTTGGAGATATCGTGTGGACAGCTATCTCCAAATGTTCTTGTGTCTGTCCACACAATATCTTCAAAAGTTCTCAGTGATTTTCAATGAAATCTTGTGGAAGGGTAGACAATAAGCTACAGAAGTGATTAAATTTTTGGGCGGATCCACGTACAATTACTTATCTTGACAATGGCATTGGCAGAGGTATGTACTTTCTAGTTTTTATTGTCTTATAACATATTTTAATTAAAAAGAATTCATAACGAGATTAGCATTCTTAAATATTAATTATAGCAATAAACATAATTACCATTAATAGATTTCAGATTACAAATTATAACTTTAAGTATAATTGTCCTAAAAACATACTGACAGTATATAGTTTTCAGTGCATAATAACACTCAATGTTCCTCTTTCTCATATCTATACTAATATTTGAGCCCTCTGTTTGTTTGTCTGTGATTCTTCTCTGTGAAAAATAAAAGGAAAATAGAGATAATATTCTGCATGTACAATGGGAAGAGGTCAACTTCCTACAGAGGCTATGCGAGTTTTACCTCAGGTCATTTTCCAGCCAATCTCTCGTTCTATACATTGGAAAGACATGATTTTTAAATTAAAATTTGCTCCTTTAATTCTTACTAATGACACAAATTTTTTGTTACAATAATTTGTTTTTACCAGGTTCTGCCGTTTTTCCGTCAATATAACAATATTAAGTATTATTTTTAATATTAGTAGTAGTAAAAAACATACGTACACATGCATAGACAGTGTCGCCACCTCCTTTCAATGGGTGTGCCTCCCTTTGATTTTTGGCACAGAAATTTTATACTTAACAAGCAAACAGTTCATGCTACACAATGTGATTTTAAAAAGTGAAACTAGATATTACCAGGTGAGTACTTTTTGGGTTTTTTCTAAATTTTTTATTGACAGTTTTAATTATTATTTATGTGAAAAATAACATATTTTTCATGAGGGTTCACTCCTAAAACAATACGGTATCAAGTCACAACTTTTTACCTGTAGAATTCTGGGACGTAATTTTAATTTACATCCGTCTTACGGAAGGCCACAAAGTATGCGGTCTGTATATTACAATATTTTGTAATTACTGATTCAGTTACTCACTGCGGTCATTTGCCTCCTTCCTTACTGTTCATGGATTGTGAAGGTTGCTCTCACAACTTGTTGCCTAAAGTCAAAATTGTCTAACAAGCTCTTGCGTTTAAACAGAATTCTGTGCTTCAAGATATTTACTGTTTCCCACAAAACTTTTCTGATTCAAATTTTTTCTTTTTTCTTATTTTCATTATTTTTTTTCTATTAATATTTCAGGGAACTAACTGCATACCTAGAGGATTTACTTCCCTAAGACGGATGGGAGGTAACAGCCCAGTTTAATACAGGAGCCCAAAATATTTTACTAGCTCAATAATAGCTAAAGATTACCTACATTTAGCTCCACATTAGGTAGATCTAGCTCCAAAATATATACATTAGTCATGGCTGTATAGAATCTTGTTTGTGGGGTTCAGTTTTCCTCATAGTATATGCATAGGAGGATTAAAATATTATTCTTTTCATAGAGTCATTAACTCTACTTTGTGGTCATGGCTGCCAACACATTTCTTTTGCCTTTCTCCCAGTTACAGGAAGCCGACAAAAGACATATTTTACATAAGTAGGCTTAATCTACAGATCTTCCAAGCCTGTAACTTCAGTGGCCTATGCACTCCAAGCAATGCCTGTAAGTGTTGTTATATTGCCTTGTGTATATGTTTGTTACATTGCCTTCTGAATGCATATTGTCTTGCAGATGCATTTGCTACATAGCCTCATGTACACACATATTACAATGTATCATGCATGCAATTATTGTATTGTCTTTTGTACAGATTTATTACATTGTCTTTTTATGTTTGACTTTTCTCTCTATTAATAAATGATGGTCTTTCATATGATTATTGAAGTGAAAGTGTTTATTCAGTTGTCAAGATTTTACACATCAACAAAGGGTAGTACAACCACTGTACACTAAAAATCCATTGTGTCCAATTCTGCTGATGCGTTCAAGAACTCAGTGCACCTATACTGTTTTTAAAAATCAGACTTCAATTGGTTCCTCACTTTTTCGGCCTTTGATCCATGCCCACTGTCTACTATACAACCAGACCCAAAAGGACTGACATGGAGAGCTTGGCCTCTACCTACAGTGCTTCCCAAAAGTCCACCCTGAATTTATTCAATAAAGTCATGAAATGAACACTTTTAAACATCATATAACCACTAAAGTATTGTATTTATTTTACAAATTACATAAGACATATGTACTGACATACACACAATCCAAATTGTATTTCTTCATATTTGGTATGTGCTCCGTTGTTTTTGATGATGGCCAGTACACAACATGACATACAGTCAATTAGACTTTAAAAAAAATTGCTGTAATTTCCTGCATCCATACTTTTTTTAATCACCACAACTAAGTCTTTGGCACTTGATGGCTGCTTTTCTACCACTTTATCTTTCACAAATTCTTAATCGGGTTGAGGTTGGGGCTGTTTCCAGGCCATTCAAAGGTTTTTACTTTGTTTGTTGAGAAAGGCTGTTACAATCTTGGATCTGTGGCACAGCGTGCCGTCTTGCATGAATATCTTACATTTATGAATGGTCATATTGATTTCTATTTGTCCTTTAGGAGTTCGACATACTTTTGACCATTCATGGTAGGGCCAAAAGGCAGAAAATATAGCCCGGCATTTCCATTGTCGGACATCATAGCCCAAATCATCTGGCTCAGTGGGTGTTTCAGTGTTGAAACCGTGTACTTTTCTTGTATCGCTTTCCTGGCGGTCTATGCACGTTTCATTTTTGCACAACAAACTGCTGCAGGGTTAATTCGTCGATGAACAACACTTTACTCCAATTTTCAGCAGTCCAATGCTGATGTCTTTTAGCAAATGCTAACCGTTTGGCTTTCAAAGCTTTCGCCAACTATGGTTTACGAGCGGGTTTAAATGATTACTGTCCAACTTCATGCTCAAACGGTGCAAAACAGTCATTCTACTCACGTTTGTGCCCTTTGCCAAACAAATCAAACTGGTTGCAGAATGCACAGCAATCCTTTCCATCAAATGATCATCTCTGATGCTGGTCTCCCAACTTCCACTTCTCTTCTTGTCACTAAGTCACATGAATTTTAAAATTGCATTATGAATTGCAGTTTTACTAACACTATATTTTGCACTAATTTCACATTCTGAATAGCCTTTGTTGTGTACTGTAACTGTTTGGGTACACAGAACTTAGCTGAGTTTTTTTGCCCATTTTATCAGTTACAAAATAACTGCTTATATCCACACAAAAAGTAAATGAATAATGCCTAGCTGTTGCAATAATTACATACAATAAAAATGTCTGATTCATTTATTGCAAAAATTCATTTTTTTTCATTGGTCTTAAACTTTTGGGAAGCACTGTAGATATTTACTTTTTAACCAGCTTTTTAACCTCTTTCCCCAGTGAGATGTTGTCAAAGGGATTCTAAATCAAAATATAACGGACATAAAAATGTAATTACTGAGTCATCATTTCTCACTTATGTTAACTAGCAAACACGCTTTACGATCTTCCCAATAAAATGATACTTAGTGAACAAACAAAAGATTTAGTATGTCGCAGATGTTTCTTAAAATTGTCCCCATTTTGTTTTTGTGTAATCCCAGCATTGCCCGGGGAAGAAATAATTGCACAGTTGACAATACAGAAAGAAAACATCGCCCAGGATTCTTTAAATACCTAAAATAAAGACAATAACATGTATTCAGTAAAGTTGGTTTCAATTCCGTTAAGAAGATGCTGACAATATTATTGATCCAGTAATTTTAATTCAAGCAAGTAATCCTGGCGTTGCCTGGGGAGAAAATAACTGAACATTTGACAATGCAGAAATAAAACATGTTCCTTAATAGATGTCTTCTTACGCAACACAACCAGATGGGCAGAGGTGGCACGAGCCCCAAAATGGTTTGAGTGTATTGAGTGTACTAACAATAAATACCTAAATACGGTGAAACATTTTCTAATATTTCTGCAAATCCCAATAATCTTTACACGACCCTAAAGGGGTCACAACCCCTAGTTTGAGAAGCGCCGGTTTACAGTACTTCATCTGATAAAAATAAATAATAAAACAATTTGCTGCTGGTGTCAGTTCATATCTTAGTGCAAATTGAAGTTACTGTAGCTGCTGCTGCTGCTAATGATAAGAAAGGAGTGACAGCCGATCCCCTTCCACATACAATTTCTCTGGTGGTGATTTTCACTCTCCCTGTCAGTTCTCCCTTCTCTCAGTAAATGAGAGCATACAAACAAACAACCAAATATATATATATATATATATCTCCATTTACCTATGTATCCGGACCTCGCCCAGCCTTAACTGTTCATAGTAGAAACTTTTTTCTTGTTTTTTGCAACCACCCTTCCCCCAAATAAGTTTTTAGTTGGAGGTTCAATTTACAATATTAATTGGTCCCTTAGCTTGTATCCGGGAGCATTCACACTTGTTTTTTGATAATTCAGACTTTTTAGTGATCACAGATCACACAAAAGGTAAAGAGAAGTAACTTAATCATTGATCACCACAACATGACATGCTGCCTAAAGGTGTTGGTCACGTGACAGTTTCTATTAAGTGACTAACCAGACCTGGTTTTTTTTTTAATCATGAATTTATGGTTCAAACAATTCTGGTAGTATTGAGGTAACTCAATCTCACCACTGCTTAATTTACAAAGTAAAAAGAAGCCTATATGGGTGGCGGTGATTCATAATTTCCCTTGGAATGCTATTTTTTTTTATTGTGAATAGATCTTTTTTTTTGAGAGCATCAAGAGAATCTAAGTAGATAATTATTGATTGATGAATTGCAACTTCAAGTTTTTCCTCATTTTTAATACGAATGCTGCCAAAAAAATGTATCTAGACAAAAATTTGCCAACACCAAGGAAATACAATAAATGGATTATGAATTACACTAAGCTATACTGAAATCATTATCTCACATCTCGAAACACATTTCACAGATTCAACCCGGTGTTATTTTTTGGGTCAATATCAATTTTTTTGTATCTATTCATTATTTGAATGGTATTCTTTAATTCTGTTTTATTTAACTTTCTACTTTATTTTAAATTTTTTTTGGACGAGATACCATATATGATCACTTCATCATAAACAAACATTTTTCAGAAAACTGGCAACTAAAAATATCTTGTAATTAAGTCTAGTTTAACATACAAAAAGGTTGTCTTGATATCTAAAATATTTTTAGGTGTGCCCTATAAAGGGTTAAGCTTACTTGTTCTAAAACGTTATTTGGAAGTCAAACAATAATAAGACGAAACAGTAAACTTGAGACCAACTGTAGTAGTATCATTTTTTTTAGTCAACATTTCCACTGAAGTGTTAATTGTAGTCTAAAGAATGAATTCTCACTAGCTATGAGTCATAACACAGGATACCATTCTATGCCAAACCACACCAACAAGCTTAGTCAGGTTCTTATTGGAAGGTGTGTGTGTATGGGGGGGGGGTGAACAGTGACTAATAAATGCATGCAGACAAAATAGTGGACATTATGGTCAGTTGTAACGTTGCTCAATCAAGCACAACAGTATTAAATATTAAATGGCTCTTTCCTCACTACCAAGCTTCCCACAAGATGAAACAATGGTTTCTAACCATTTTAACAATATTTAATAAAAATCAGAAATAAACAGAAAATTAGTTTTATTTAATGGACACAAACAAGCAGTCATAAAGTGTTACTTACGGAAGCATACAGTAACAAATAAATATTTAAAATATTGCATAACATTTTTACATGTATCTCTCAGTTGAAGAGTATATACAACTTTGAATGAAATCCACCTTGTCAAGCAAGACTCTTTGTATCTCTCCTCCAGCCATGTTATTATCATCTCTCTGATATAACAGGTCATGAATGCAGATTTTTAGGATTTCTGTTTGTGGGTTTGGGTTTGGGTTTGTATGTATGTTACCGTAACACAGCAAAAAACAGCACATCGTAGGCAGAGTTTTGTTAGTGCTACACCTTCAAAATGCTCTAACTTTAAGAGTTATATTATGTTTTAGATGCTTTTTGTTTTGGTTGGATGGGGGGTTTCTATTTACAATGTAACTACTATTATAACTTATTTTGTGTCTGCCAACTGTGATGTTTATTCTGATCACACTTTTTTTTTTACCTGAACTCATATTCAGATCACACCTTTTTAAAAAAAAGTTTTTAGGGGTCAAAAATGAGGGGGAACTTTGTTTCCCTATTAGGAGTCCCCCCACCTCCGTTAAAAGTGAGGTGAAACGTTTTGTCGCTTTTAGGGGTCAAAATTTAGTGATTGGGTCATACTTCCAAGATGTCAGCAGTAGAATAAAGGCTGTCAGTGTTGAGTCAATTGCTTGGAGTGCGTGAGCATTTAATAGAGGGCCAAAGTCTGATGTCATCACCCTTCCTCCGGCTCTACTCGATGAAATCCTACTACTATAGGGGTAATTTTACTGTTTCGTTTTTCGTCAGCCGTCATTTTTTTGGTTGTTTCGACTGAAATTTTGCACTGTAAGTATAGGATAGCAAGTTTATGCCAAATAAGAATTTTTTATAATTTCTAGTCATTTTTCCCCACCGGAAGTGCTCTAGCAGATGCGGATTGGACACCAATGGACTGACAACAAAGTGATAAAAATGACAATCTAGTAACCCTGTGGATTTTATTGTAATAATCTTTGTGTTATTAATAAGAACAAAGATTGTAGAAATTTTTCAACCGAAAGTTATTTGCTAAACAATATGATCTCTGAGGTAAGTGTGGTTGAAAACTTCATGTTTACATTTTTTTTAAAGCGGTGAAACATCAAACGTGATAAAAATCCAGCCTTTGTATTTTTAAGAAAAGATTTATATTGAAAGCGTACAAAAATGTAATGGAAGAAAATTATTTTTATATCAGATCTTTTCACTAATTCTTCTTTTTAATTATATAAATTATTATGAAAATTGATTATAGTTTTTTGGTCAATTAATTCCAATTTTTGCTGATTGGTGAGTAAATTTTGTGTTTCTTTCTTATCTTAATTTAGTCCACATAAGTTAATTACACGTCCTAAATGTCTATAATTTGTCAGAATAATGTCTTTACAGTTATTCTTTCACTGTCCACAATGCTGTAGTATTTATACAAAAGTTAAAAATGTGTGAAAAATGTGCAGAAAGTTTAAAGTCACTACACACAGGCAATTTCTTGTCTGTACATTTTCTGTTATACCCAGTAATTAGATAAAACTATCCCTGACACTCAAGTCAAGTATGTTTAATTAATTAATCAATCAATGAATTACATATTTTACTTTATTTTACCTCTGCTAACGAATTTGGATTTGATTGAAATTCATTCATAACTTTTGGAGAAAGGACGGGCGGAGGGTTATACCCCTCCACCTGTCCATCTTTCTGTCCACACAATATCTCCAAAAGTTATGAATGAATTTCAATCAAATTGTGTGGAAGGTTGGGTCATGGGCTAAGAGAGAAATGATTAAATTTCGGGGCGGATCCAGGTATATTTTTTTGATTGAGAGATATGTTTCCCTTTTTTTCTATTTGCTCATGTTTGTCCACACGATATCTCCAAATCTTCTCAATCAAATTTTGCGGAAGGGTGGGCCATGAGCTGAGGAAGAAGTGATTAGATTTTGGAGCGGATCCAGTAATTTGTTTTTAATGGGGAGATTTTTTCATTTTTTTTCCCATACATATATATTCACACCACTTTTTATTAAATTTGACTAGTTTTTACCTTCATCCTAATCTTTGTGGCTGATTGGTAAAAGCAGCTAGGCGTAAACTAGTCTCCCTCTGGCAATGAGGGGTGTGAGTTCGATTCTCACCAAAAGCATACTCTTTATTTCTGATTGCGCTGTTATTCATTGCCATAGAAACAGTGGCCCGAATTAATAAGTTGTATAAAAACAACTAAAATAAGGATGAGGGCAAAAACTAGTCAATATAAAAAGGTGTGTTCATCCAATAATAATAAAGATTGATATATATGTATTCGCTCATGTCTGTCCACACGATATCTTCAAAAGCTTTCAATGAATTTCAATTAAATTTTGTGGAAGGCTGGGCAATGGGGTAAGGAAGACTTGGTCAAATTTGGGGGCGGATCCAGGAATATTTTTTGATCGAGAGATATTTTTCCTTTTTTTTTTCATACATTTATGTTGGCATCTCCGTGGATTTCGCTGACATACTTACCAGAAATCTACAACTTATGAAAAACACTTATTTAATTTTATCTTCAGAATCATTGTGTCATTAGTAAGAATAAGGATTGAAGAAAAATCCGAGATAAAAATTATTTGTGTATACCTTATAGAACTGGAGATATTTTTGAAAATAGATAGCATAAAATCTCTTGACAATGTAAACAAATCATTTCCAGTAAAAGATTTGCATTAGAAAATTTTAAAAAATTATTACACACAAAAACACTTATTGGATTTTACTAAAATGGAGTGTGGTACATCAATAGAGGGATTTTACAAGTTGATATAATACATTTGGATTTGTTAACATCTATCAGAGGTTGCACTAAAAAATCCAAGGAAAGCACTTTCCTTTTCCATGGGGATAGGAGAGGTTGGATGATTGTTATTTTTAACCAAAGTGCAAGTTATCCAATGTCTGAGATTTCTCTCCTGACTTTTGATTGATCTCAATGTACTTTTAGCTACCTGCAAGATATTCCTCTGAAATCTCATTTTGCTGGGAAAGGGAATTTCTAACCAGCCATCTGGTTTTATGAAGGGAATCATAATTAATTACTATTGTACTCAGGACAGCCCGCTAAAAAAAGGAAGTATGGTCCCACCGCTGTTGATTTCTCGGTAAAGTTTTGGGATATACTTATAAACAAAGAACATCAACACCTGAGATTAAAAAAAAAAGTGTCAAACATGTATAAAAGATAATAATAAAATAGATCGTCAAAATCTTTGTGTTATTATTGAGAAAAAAGATTGGAGAAATACCTGATATAATTTTCCTCTGAGAAAAATGTACAGAATGGGAGATTTTTCAGTGTGAAAACATTATAAACATTAAAATGGCATTCGAAAATTTTCCAAAATTTCTGTTATGAAAAATATTTTTATATAATAATGGTGCTTTAAGAATATAAGAATTAAAAAATAATTTCCCTGGGTGTTTTTAAAAAATTTTTTTTTATTAATTCTGCAATTTCCAATATTTTTACACAAAATGACAAAATCAGATTTAGTACTTATTATAATAGTTTAGATAAACTATGTTTAGGCATGAAGGTTGTAAACATTCTGAGTTGTAGGCAATCTGGGAATAGACGAAGTGAACGATCACTTTTTTAAATTTTTATTATCTATACATATAAAAGCCAAATATGCAAATGAGTATGTTCGTTTGGTTGTATGTAGTGTCTGCTAGCTGAGATCCTACAATTCATAATGGACTGGTCTAAATGAGATAGATTGTACAAAACGAATAATAGAATTAAAGAGTGGAAAAGAAAAGTAGAGAAGAGAAATACACCAACCAAAATCAACAGACAATCTGTGTCTTTCAACGATCAAAAAGACTGTCTCTTTCTCCTTCTTTGATGTTGCCTACAGTGAGCAAACAGTTGGAAGCGGGAAGCAATTGCTACTTGGAGACATTTCTGGCCAAAATCTTGCTAAAATGGCTAAATGCAAAAAGTAAAAATGACTCAAAGTTTAAATATGTCCAAACCAAAAAGTTCATGGCCAAATGCTTTTTAAAAAAGGCCAGATTTCTTAAATTGTCCATCAACTTTATTTTGTAATGAAATAAGTTATATTTTTAATAAAATAAGTTTCTTTCTATGACTTTTTTCATACCGCACAATATCATTGGTGACTTTTCTTATGTTGAGATTTTCATACCTAATAAAAAAAAAATTAAAAAAAAAAAAAAAAAAAAAAAAAAAAAAAAAAAAAAAATCGCTTTTGGCGCCGATAAATACATTTAAAAAATACGCGTCATTTTTGACGGGTCAGGGTATAATGCTAGTTCATTAAATAAAAGCTTTTTTAAAAAGTATGGAAGGCCAGAGGTCAACTCAAAGACTCCACTGTTTTGTTTTTTACTAATTGAAAGAGTCATTCTCAACACGATTCGGATATAGCGCTTATCAAGTCTTTCAAGTACTGTTTATTACTGTTCAGTTTCTTTAATTTAAGTTTAAGTTCAATTTTTCTTTTGATCTCCCCCTTTTTTGTCAATAAAGCTGCCAACAGTCAACACCCATTGGACATTATTGATGTTTTGCCGGTAAATTTTAAACACTGATTTAAAACTGCACGATTCTAGATTTTAGAACAAATTTTAATTACGTTTTTAAAATAAGTTATCGAAGTCGGCGGAGATTCCTCGTGACTGTTCCCACGGTATCTCCAAAAGTTCGCGATGAAATTTTGTGGAAGGGTGGGAAATAGGCTACGGAAGAAGTGATTAAATTTTTGGGCGGATCCATGAGCAATTACTTCCCCTGACAATTAGGTTGGCAGATGTATGCGTTCTCTGAATGATTTGTACAGCGTCGATTTTCTACAATTTTCCCCTCACTGAACAACGAACGCCATCATCCCGTTTACTAAAAAAAGCAATCGACTAATAATCACCTTCTTTTTAGTCTTGTTTTTATGACTTTAGGCCAAAAAATTAATGTATTGTATTAATTTAACGAGGAAGTCTACAAAAAATCTTAGATGTTAACCAAAAAAAACCGACTTCAATATTAATGTGAAGTTTTAGAAGAGGTCAACTTAAAAGTTTTACTCATGCATGGTACGTGAAAACACTAAGAAGACAGAAACTAACAGTATCATCACAGTTAATCGTAAATAAAACTGCAATTGTCTGTAATTTACCGAGGCGTTATTTTTAGAAATTAACACGTGGCCGGCTGTTTTCACAACAAGTTACTCCCAGTTTGAGTTTTCACATATATATTTTTTATTCTTCAAATGTTGATGAGAAATTTTATTCGGACTATATAACACTGTAAGAATTGCCAATAAAAAATTCAAACCGCAAAAACCACATACACGTAGCATCGTATTTATTTGAGCTACGTAGCTCATAGAGATTTACATATCGTGTGAATAAGTTGTTTACAATGATTGTACATTGTCAAAAAAAAAAAAACCCCAAAAACCAAAAAAAAATATTAGCATTTTTTTTGTTTTGTTTTATCCTGCGTGCAAAATAATGCAATATGGATGGATGATGTGGCACATTTTAGACTGGTAGAATTTATTTGATTTCAGCTGGACAAATCTGACAAGGCTATGACATAAACCATCAATGAACTCGGAATAATTGGTTTGTTAAACCATTTCGCTAATCAAGAGGCAGTTGAAGATATTTCATAAATCAGTATTGCAAAATCCAAAGTTTGAGGACATTGCAGAATTTATGGCACAATTTCACCTTCCAAACTGGTTATTATTTTCGTACTTTTAGCTCTATTTTAAATCTTACCGGGGGAAAACAATTCAATGAATAAGTTTGACACTTCGACGAACTGAAGTTGCCATGATCTTACACTTGCCAACTCTTGGTGATAAATGCAAGCTAAGCTCATCATTGCACCTCCAGCCTTATGAACGAAAATGACTTTACTCATTTTTGCCCCCATTATCTACTTTATTGATTTAAGAAAAAAAAATTCAAATTGATTGTATTCAATATTCATATTCAAATGGTTCTTCGGACAATTGAACTCTTTGTTGTAAACACAACGTTTCGGCCGATCCATTCTTCAGGAGTAAAATCCGAGTGTGATGGGTTAAACAAAAGTTATGTTTAAAGGGGGTAGGGTAACCATTATAGCGCAAGGCCAGAGTGTTTTCGAAGAATGGATCGGCCGAAACGTCGTGTTTACAACAC
>VCCN01006291.1:270632-281515 GCA_006491835.1 Architeuthis dux
TGAATATTAATAACCCTTCTCAAAACTATAGAAAATATAATTGTATTCATTTTTGCATTTTTGTTTGTGACTGTTAAAAATCGGTGGTGAATTTTTTTTTTAAAACAGAAAAAGCCAATTTTTCAACGGAACGGAAAAAACAATATCATTCAAAATAACAAATTTACCAAAGAAAAGTGTTTAGGGTTCATTTAATCAACTTATCATAAAGTAAAGAGTACCAACTGAAGATACATCTGACAGATAGGGGTTCCGGATTCAAGGTGACGGAAAATCTTTTTTTAAAGTTGACAGCATTAGTTATAGATCCATTCTCTTTTGTTTCAATTAGCATTTCTTCGGGAGTTAAATGCTTATCTCCAATTTAAATCAGTAAATTTTATCAATAAAAGTAGTGTCCTTACGCTGGCTACAGCATCAACCGTCCCTGCCCGAGCTTCACATGTCACAAGTTATTGTCGAGGTTTGTGATATGTGAAATAGACAAGCACCCGAAGTGGCGTCACTCACTTCACCATACGTTATCAATAGGTGAGGAAAAAATAAACTGTTAAATGCTAGCTCAGCAGAAATTATCAAAAATGATGTTATTGTTGTTCAATGTTTAGATAAACACTTTGAACAACAATAACATCATTTCGGTGAGGGGGGGGGGCAATGCGTTTAATTTCCATGTTACATGACTATTCGATTATATCACAGTATATGTTAGGATGGGCATTCTGTTACTCAAATTGCTGTAACCGGCAGGAGAATTTCCTTTAGAAATCATATTATTCAGTGATATTCGGGCACCGTTAACCTTGATGGGAGTATAATTCATAGCTAAGTTTAAAGTTAGACTGAAGTTTTCAAATTTCGAGTTTCGGATCACTGGATCAGCATAGAATTCAGAAGAAACAGTTCAAGTAACGTCTAATTCAAATCCTTTACAACGAGTTTGAAGTTTTTAGTTCTAAAGTGACTGACGACATGCCACAGCCTTTTACGTTGATAAAGAAACAAAGAAGGACGAAAAGTTACACACTACCGTACGAGAGGGTTCGATAAATAAAAATATGACAGACGAAATGTTTGGAACAAAAATGGAGAGAAAAAAGAAACAAGTTAGGTACTTCTTGAAATTATACAAACTTATTAAGGAAGTCCCTGTCTGTCAGTCATTACATTCGGAAAGCAAGTCTAATTTTCAAAGTTACAAAAATAAATTAGAAACCACTACTCAAAGAACTGACTGGACCAGTGGTCTGGTTTTGATTTTCGGATGATTGTAGCTTGTGCAAGGCGATCCCTTATCCCTACAGTAAGGATCTCTTGCATCAAATAAACTGTATTATTTTTAATCAGAAAAGAAAAAAATAAGAATTCTCTCTTCCGATGACACGAGAAAAAATAACTGTTCTGTTAGAGTTATGGTTAGCTTAGGGTTAGGCCAGGGTGTCAAAGTGATCGCATTGGTGTGTGTGTGACTGATACGCAGAAGAATAGTTTCAGGTGTTACACTGAATGTTCTTAAGCCACAAAGTTCTTTACGTAACTTTTTTAAAAATATTGGGGACTTAAAGTTTGTTTTTTTTTATTCAATAAATTTTATCATTCAGGTTTTAATTTTACCTTTTTTATTTGTAATAGGGGTTGACATGTCATGTAACCAACTCACTCAGCATCTGCGACGGGTAAACAAAAGTAAAACACATTAAATAAAATTACTGTTTTATGCTCCTACGACTTTCTTCATTTAAAAGTAAGTTAAGTTGGACTAAAGTCTTAATTTCAGATCGACACGTGTTTTTGTTGGTTAGAGAAGTCGATTAAGAAAACAAAGTAAATAAACAAAAATAAAAATAAAATTGGAGATCTTGCAAGTGTCTAATTTTAAAGGGATCGTTCTTCCAAGTGAAAAAAACAACAACAAAACGGGAAGACTGTCACTGTCAGGGTCATGAATACCTAATTTAAAAAAAAATAAATCAAGAATCGAACTGCTAAAAATACACAACATCCGATAAATTCAAATAACATGTCCGAAGAGTTCCAAAGTCATAAATAAACTGAAAAGCATTTTTTAAAAATCACCTCAGAACTTTGCAAAAGAATAAACAGCACATCATGACATTCTTGACAACTGCAAATAAGCAAAATAAGCAAAAAGAAAAACATCAATTCACTTTAGAAAGAGAAAAAAAACTCACGTATTTGTGTTATACGAGTCGGTCTTGGGTCTGTCTTACGTTATGTAGGAATTGTAAATAAATATAAGAAAAAAGGCAAAGAAGGAAATCGCTAACATTTTTCCAAAAAAAATTGATGAATAAATAACTTAGTACAGTTTCTTACCTATATTGATTAGGAAAATTGCCGCAGAGCATAAAAAAGGACCAGGAGAAGAGACCAAACTAGCCATCCACCTTGCTACCAGTAAAAAGTTGATGAGACCAAAACAGGAAGTTTACAGGCGAATAGCAACGAAAACGTTGAAGAGTTCCACACTCTTTAAGGAAAAACATAAATAAAATAAAAACTGTAGATTTTTGTTGTATTAGTAGTGTTCGAAGACCGACATAGTTTTGTTTTAGTGTTACAAGACTATGATTAATTAGAATTCAACTGACATTTTGGTAGTTGGTAACGAACACTAGTTGCTTGCTTTGTTATCGTTTTTGCACGCACTACACACTAGAGATGTGTTTGATAAACTTTGATATCACCGCCGGACCTGCTGCTCTATCTATGTCAATATTTCCACTTCTTTGCCTTTGATTAGAAAAAAACACTTAAAAATAAACATGTAGATATTTATTTGAGGTCTTTTAACAGACTTTACAATTGACTAACAGTTTCTTTATGAGAAATTAAATAAATACGATAGACGACTAATGCCCGAAGTCCACTATGCTCATGGAGCCAGCTGCTTAAAAACTCCCATATTGAATTAAACATAATTAATCGGCGATCTTTCGTTTTATGTTGGTAAATTCAAGAAATAAGCTATTATTCCCACGTGATTTAATATGTATTTAAAAAAAATAGTTTTAATTATTAATTTCCGTTTCCGTTATCGTGTTGTTTAATTATGCAAGCCGACGATGCGTAGGGCGTCGTTCTGGAGCTCCAATTGTTATTACTGCTTGGTGTAATACCAGCAGCTCTACTGACTCAGCATTATAATCATCTGCGAGCATTGGAGTCCGCTGCCACTTTACCGGGGGGACAAAAGGGTATATTCGGAATAGTGGCAACCTTGTTACACGATAGGCATTCATTCAGACCACCATTTGTAGGGTAGGAAAGTACGACCAACTCTGATATTTATCAAGATGTCAGACTACACTAGACCATTAACGCCAGGACGGAGATGCATGACCTGACTCTGGTGAATAAAAATCGATTTATAAGAGAACATTAATTTAAGATTACATAAAACAATTGTACTGAAACATTATCGTTTATTGACTATAAAGTTCCAACTTTCAAACACCCTCGCTCCCGCCCCTGTCTGCGAGATATATTGTGTGACTGTTGAAATCGAATTTTTGCTGTCAATTTGCTTATGGATTTCATTTATGGGATTAGACACTATGATCTGCTGTAAACAATTTAAATGATATTTTGTAATTTGTTAACCGTATTTTTATTTTTAGAACGCTTATCAATACCTCATCTTTTGGAATATGACAGGTGTAGACTGCAAGCAACCTGTTGTAATTCAGTGGGAGTAGCTTCCCCTGATTTCTTAAATTAACCGACATAAAACGACAGATCGCCAATTGGCAATTAATATACCCAACTGGATAAATTTGTATGCGTCATCCGTTTTCAGCAAATCCTAGATCAGATGGCGTGGATGATACATTGATTTAATTTTTTTTCTCACTATTGTCCATTACCAAGAGAGGGGACAGGAAGTATTGTTTGTTTATTTATTTTTTGTTATTAATAGTACTTACTCTACCAATACAAGGTCGGGAAAAAAGTTTGATGCCCCTAGACTAATACCAGCTTCATCGTAAATTCCATTCAATGTTGGTTATTTTGCCTTGACTATGGCACACGTTCTTCTTCTTCTACTGCACATGTAGTAAAAGGAGACAATTAAAAGACAGATTCATAATTCTCTGGATCAACAAATAGGGAGTGAAATTAATCGCCGAACGAAGCCACATGGACATTTCATAGCCAAAGTTGATGATTTTGTCTTTTTTGAAAAACATTTGGCCATGAACTTTTTGGTTTGGCCATTTTTCATTTCCTTCGAGAATTTTATTTAGAAAGATTGAAAACAAATTGTTCGCAAGTAATTTTTTGTGCTTTCAATCCATAAAATCTCTGTTTCCTCAGTAAAGTTGTCAGTTTAAAAATAGGTAATCTTTTAAAGGTTTTGCGGGGCTTCTCTTTAAATGTAACTGGACCCTTACTTTCCGACATTCGTACGGAAGTACGGCTTCGAAGTATTCAGTTACTTCCATAGTGAAGGTTGTAAAATCTTTGTATGTTGATACATTGTATAATATTGTATCACTCGGCAAATCGCAGGATAATGTTGATAAACTCACGAAAGCCTATGCATGTAAAAGTTACTAAAATAGAAGAATATATCTTTAAAAAGGTGTAATTTTAATTTTTTTTAAAAACAAAATAAGAATCCCATCTCCATCCGGCTCCATTCTGCAAATCCTCTGTTCCAGTGATTAGTCTCCCCGGGATTTAGGTGCTTGACTGCAGCATATGCTTATTGTTTCAGTGTTCAGTCAATGACAAAATCAATACTGGTCAATTGTCATTCTTATGACTTTCTCTTGGTCTGAGTGAACAATAACGTAATGGTAAAGTTGATGATAATTGGAAATCGATCTTTAGGGGCAAGTCAAGTGTTACCATGTATAACATTTTTACGTAAGAAAAAAAAGATGTCATTGGTAATTTTCGATGTTGCCGGTTGTATGGCATTATTAACAAAGAATAAAGCAGCTACACTTATTGAAAATTATACAAATATACAAATGAAGTCGCAGGTCATTATTTTTAATTTTATGACTACTTTTTACCTTCCTCTTAATTTATTCTCTTTTTATTGCAACTTTTACACAGACCGATTACTCTTCGAAGGTGAGCAAATAGTGTTGATCGAAAAATAAAGAATAAGTCCTAGGTGGGATTTGAACCCACGCCTGCCTGCTCAGCCGAAGACCAAAGTAATCTCTCTGAGTAAAAGTTGCAATAAAAAGTAACTAATAAATTAAGATGAAGGTAAAAAGTAGTCATAAAAAATAATGATTTATAATACTTAATCTATTAACAATAAAAAAGAAGTAGCAAGTATTTGATGTAAAAAAACCCTTTTCTATAGCTAGATTTCCCCATAAGATCAAAATAGAGTGGCAAAGTCTGACCGCATCCATCGACTTCTGGTTCCAACCATAATAATTCTACTACTCTATTTCAATAGAGAAAATCTTGCCTGTTTCTTTTTTTGTCGTTTTGACTGCAATTTCAAACAGTTTGTCAGTATAGGACAGCCACTTTATACTGAATAAGAAATTTGGTTAAGTTTCATTCATTTTATCGATTTTTCATTCGTTTTTCACCTCAGACACTAGTAACCTGTTAATTTTATTGTAATAATATTTGTGTTACTGATAAGCAGAAAGATTGTAGAAAATTTTCATCTAAAAATTATTTGGTAAACAATATAAACTCGGGATAATTGTGGTTGAAAACTTGTTTACACTTTTAAAAAAAAATAATAATAATAATAATTATCATTATTATTATTTTTTTTCTTTTAAGAAAAGATATCTTTCTTTTAAAGATTTTTTATGATTAAATGAATAAATTAGAATGAAACAAATCTTTTTTTAAATTTATATCTTTATTAATTTTACTTTTGAATTTAAAAAGTGACCAATGATATTAAATAATGGTCACATTTTTATAAATGTGCATGTGTGAATTTTAAAAAAAACTTATTTAATATTAATAAATGATTTTAATACTCGGATTCTTTAAATCTTATTATACACAGATCCTACAAATCTTCCATTTTCTATAATACACACATACTTCAAATCTTTTAATTATTCAAATATTCACTTATTTTTTTAATACACAGATTGATATGAATAAATATATAATTTCTATGCTGAAAGAATGCCAAAAAAAACAAAAGTTTTCTTAAAAGCAAAAGAAATTTACGCGTATGATCTTCCATTGCAAATATCGCCAATAATGGTTTAAATGCTGAAAACAGCATGGGTCCCTTTACTGAAAGATTGCTGAAATTATATATTTATTCATATGGTGTACAATAGGATATCCGACATAATGAGGCTAGGAAAAGACAATGTGGAGACAATTATTCTGAGTCTCCACATTGTCTTTTCCTAGCATCATTTATTCATATATATATTCATAGCAAATAAGAGTAAAACATAAGCCTACTTTCAATGCCAAATTGTATACATAAATAAATCGACAGACAAGACTCGCCGGTCGCAGTCTTGTCACCAGCTTGGCACAAGCCATTCTACTCAGACACATACACACGCATTCACCAGTGCACGCAAGTCACTCTCACATTCAGACATTTCACCATGAGGCAAGTAAATGACTTGCATACATACGCATATCATTGCATACATTCACACTACACAAGTGTTATTACAAACTTTCTTAAGAATTTTATTTCTATTAAATCAAACTCATGAACATTTCACAATGCAGGAAGCATTGCCTAACAATCATTTATTGTTATTGTTCTATAAATAAATATTATATATGTTACATATTCGTCTTTTCATTCATTTTATTGAACCTTGAACAAGACCCAAATAAATTATAATTGTACATAGATATATGGTGGATATGGTTAGACAATGTGAAAAAGAAAGAATGAGAGAAGCGTGTTACATCTCAAACATGTTTATTATCATGAAGATAAATCTTTATGCATTTCGTCACTGCGAGAAAATCAGAAGTCCTCAGAAGAAAATTGAACATAGCAGAGTTGTGCAATCATCCATGTGGTGTGCTCTGAATGAAATGAGATGTGTTTTGTATATTATATGCCAGGTGACCTGGTTTGTTAAATGGGGAGTTACTTTTTTTGAAGGTGTCAATGTGTGGGTTTTGAAGTAGGTGGTGGTGGGGTGTTAGATAGTGGCTGTCTTGAAGGGGTCAGTATATGGCTTTTGAAGTGGCTGGTGGTTTTAACTTACAAGTGTGTAGATAGTGGTTGTCTACTCTGGTTATTTTAGATTGGGGCTGATTTATAGCTATTGTGCGTATGTGGGTGGGTGTTTGTGTGTCACTAAGAAGAGTGTGTGTGTGTGTCTGCGTGCGTGTAGCAGGGTATGTATATGCGTATGTGGGTCAGTGTCTATTTGTATGTGGATAAGAGTGTGTGTATGTATGTGTATGGTATGATCTGTATTCTGTCAGATTCCCTTACATCCATACAACAAACACATAGATATATACAGTCCCTACAAAGCAAAAGAATAATTAAAGGAAATTTAAATATTTTCATTGGTCACTTTTGTTAATACATAAATAAAAAGTAATAAGATTTGTTTCATTCCAATTTATTCATTAATTATAAAAAAATCTTTTTTAAAAAGAAAAAATATCTTTTCTTAAAAGAAAAGGAAAAATTATTACTATTATTATTATTATTAATAACTGTTTCTGTTTAATATTTTTTGTATGCTTTCAATATAAATACATCTTTCCTTAAAAAACAAAGGCTAAGCTTTTCTAAAATGCGAATTATCATGTATACACCATCTTTTTTGAAAAGTGTAATTATCTCTGAGTTTATATTGTTTACCAAATAATTTTTAGATGAAAATTTTCGACAATCTTTCTGCTTATCAATAACACAAAGATTAGTACAATAAAAATTAACAGGTTACTAGTTTCGGGCATTTTTATCAACATAAGTTGCTTTGTTGTCAAAAGTCTGTGAGACTACCTACTGCTAGTGATCCAAGGGAAAAAACAAATGAAAAATGAGTAAAACTTATCAAAATTTCTTATTCAGTATAAAGTGGCTGTCCTATACTGACAAACTGCGAAATTGCAGTCGAAACAACAAAAAAAGAAACAAGCAAGATTTTCCCTGTTTAAAACAGTAGTAGAATTTGTAAGGTTTGAACCAGAAGTCGGCTGATGACGTCAGCACTTTGCCACTCTACATATTGAACCATCTCCTCATTAATATACAAACAGTTAACTCGTCAAAGAGAGAAGTTTAACATTTTAAACAAAGAGAGTTATATCCCTTACATCATGTTAGTTCTAAGCCAAATAAATCTTCAGTTGAAGTCAAAATGAAAGATAGTTTTTTTTACCATAAATTTAAACTACAGTAGAGTGAATTGGAAAAATTTAATGTCTAAAATACTGTTTGATTCACCTTATGCCTATGTGAGGATAGACTAAATACAGTATCCACTTCCAAATTTCAACAATTTCTTTCATACGATCACAATGGACAATATATAAAGTTCCAAACTTCAATGATGATGATGTAGGTACTGATACACTTTTACATTATTTTTCTCAATCCCCTTTTCTTTAATAATTCAGAAGCTTTGATCTGTTTTGTCTAGTCATCTGTTAGAAAAAGCAAGCAAACCTCATTTTGTACAAATGCACAATATACAGGGAGACAGCATAAGTAAAGCAGCACCATTATTAGAAACCATCAACCAAAACTGTCAACATAGGTTTCTTCAGTTTTTAAGTGATTCTGGCTGGCTATCTATCTATGTGTTGCATGTACAGGCCACACAAAAGGAGCTATAGGGCTGAAAATCTAAACATTTACTTCTTATGTCTAGAAAAAACTTCTTTAATATAAAACCTCTTCTCTTCCTTCCAAGTCTGTTTCTCTTCACCCTCACACAATATTAACAAACCACATGGACACACACACACATACACATTAATCTCAACACACTCACACACGCACACTCACTTACAAAGCCCTCATCCTCACACATTATCATCAAACCACACACACACATAAAGCAAACACCTTTCACTAACAACACATAATACCCATACACATAGACACACACACACCCACAGCCCCAACTGATAACATAGTCACACAAGATACAAACTAGTCATAAACACCCTCCCCCAAGCTGAGGTCAGCTAACCACTGGATACCACCAGCCAAAAACCTGACACCCGAGGTCAAAGACATTAGGCACTTACAAAACCTACACACACACATACACACACACACACACACAGACAGAAAATCTCCATCCAAACAAGTGCCTCGACTAGATGCAGTCATCAATACACGTTCTCTCCATTTTCCTTTTGAAAACGACATAATACGTCGAAACATGTTAAGGTATTAAATAAATTTCTTGCAAATTATTCTGAGTCTCCATTGTCATTGCCCAAAAATCATATATATATATATGTATATATATATATGTATGTATGTATCGTGGGTACAGGCCATACCAATGGTTCTAAGCCAAATAAATCTTCAGTTGAAGTCAAAATGAAAGATAGTTTTTTTTATTAGGCGATTCTCAATTATGCTTAATATTCCAGGTTAATACAGTTTGGTAGAATTTTAAAATTGAAAAATCTTTCCCATTTTGTCAGCAATATCTTTGCTAACAGCTTCTGTGATATAGTCACGTCAACTTTTAAATTCCCCTTCAAAATAGGTTTTTAGTGGATGGGTTCAATTTACAATGTAAAAGTAAAGCGTCTGTCTCTTGAGAGACAACTTCCAATGGAGTATACACTCGGTGACGAAAACCCGGTTTCTGTTGCATGTGTCAGCTTAGTGATCCTTGCAAGTTTCAAGTCAGGTCGAGATACCTCCACCCTAATCACACAGCTCAGAGTGTACTCAATTAGCTGCTGAATGCACAGGGAAATTTGTCCTAATGAACAGTTTTCCACACTCTTTGCTCATATTGGGAATCGAACCCAGGACCTTCTGCATGTGAGGCAGAGATGCTAACCATTACACCATCTGAGCGGACAATTTGTAAGTATATGCTAAATTGGTTCCTTAATTTGGGTCCAGCAGCAATAATGCTTGCTTTTTGAAAATTCAGACTTTTTTCCAACAAAAGGTGAGATTGATCACCCTCTTTGGTACACAGCATGCTGGTTTCTATTGTGTGACTAACCAGACCTGTTTTATTTAGATTTGACATTTAATAATAATATACTCTTGACAATTATTCAATTTAATACAAAAAAAGTAGTCACTTCACAGTAGCTCATACTCATGGAGCATGGGGGAGTGTTAGATTTTGAAATAGAGTGTATTGTTGGTCAATCTGAATGTAAAATTATTTAGTGTCAAATAGTAATAAAATGGGAATTCCATTTACAACCATGAATTGGATGATTGTACAATTTATTAATGAAGGAAAAGCAACTGCTGTGTCTCAGTCAGGTTGATGTGGACAATCTAAAAGGCTATATGTGATGGGATGGGAAGTTGAAAAAATCCACATTGTAAGGTGGCCTATATGTTGGAATGTGTCTAAATCAGCTTAAGAATAGAAGTATGAGATCTTCATCAAATGATTTATTAGAAAGCCACTTTTTAAACCAGTCAACATTCAACAGAAAAATCAGTGGGTAATTGGGATGGTGGACAGATCCATGGGGATTTGACATACTGCCATCTTTTCAGATGAGTTTCCATTTTCTCAGTTTTTCAGCAATGGGTGCAATGCTGCCAAAGCTCAATGAAGCTCACCGGAGCTTTACAGAGTAAAGCTCACCGGAGCTTTACTCTGTAAAAAAAAAAAGCCAAAATAATGAACGAGACAAAATGCATTTCCAAACCTTCCCTAATGGTTGCTGTCCTCCCCTGTTAACATTTGTCACTT
>VCCN01006291.1:284384-299648 GCA_006491835.1 Architeuthis dux
GGTGGCAGGTGGCACCACCTACATGTTCGACACTAGGGTGGCTCAATAGGATTCACATGTAGACAGACATGAACGTGAATTATTTTGCATTATTATGTGCTACAGAGAAACTAACGATGTCACCAGAGAACAGAAAAATATTGATATATTGTGTTAAATACTGGAGAAGAGGAAATAAAACAATTTATGAATTATTTTATTGTTGTTTTTTCTATGCAAATTTGTACTGGAATTTGGGAATTTTCATCAAGAAAAATAAGTCAAATCAATGCAATGTCAATAAATTATATTTAGAGTCTGTATCTGCAAACAGATAGATTAGAACAAGAGTTATGATCGTTGTAGTGTTCCACCCTAGTGTCGAATATGTAGGTGGCGCCACCTGCCACCAGGAGGCGGTACCAAAGTGCTTCCACCCAGCAAAAGACTTGTATATGCATGCCAAATTTGGTGCTTGTAAAGAAAAGTGTACAAACATTTCACTTATCGACTAGACTATATATCTTTATTTTAAGTGGCCTTCTTTAATCAGATATATTTGAAAGAACACCTAAAAGCCTCATATATATGAACACAAGCATACAGCACATACACATATATTTAAGTGTGCATATATATATATATATATATCTGTATTATATATGTATATATATATATATGTCTGTGTGTATCGTGAAGCAATGATATGTGAGGGCCTAAAAAAAGACACAAGCATTTAATGTGTTTTAGATTTTGTAAATGCTTCTGGTTCCATGTAGTTCAATGATTCCAATGTATTTTTATGCAAGCTGGGGGGTAGGGCTGTCATGACACTTGACAGAGGGTGGATGGTGTTTTGAAATTCAATAAATAGGACTGCAAAGTCCATAGGAGAAGTGAAAATGAGTCAATGAAAGTAAGGTGAAGCTGGAAGTCACACATGGCAAAAAAGGGTCAGGGGCAGCCTGGAGAGACCCTGGTTTGAAGCAGTAATGAGTTGGCGGTATAAGGGGAAGTGTTGCATGGTTAGAGAGATACAGGAGTTGGAGTTGAAACAGGTAGAAGCTGAGGTTGAGACAGGCTAGTTAAGAATTGGGGTGGAGATGGGTCTGTTGAAAGTTGGGAGTTGGGAGCTGAGCACACTGGAGAGCAGTTGAGAGTTGGGTGCCAGTGGGCAATGAAATGTGCTGAAGTCTAGTCACATCGGGAAGTAGTTAAGCACAAGGTCATGATAAATGGATCTGCAAAGAAGGCTGCTAGGAGTTGCAGTCAAACCCCTGAGCTATTGGAAAAGAAGGGCTTGATAAAATAGTTTGCTGGAGAAGCCTATGCGGAGAGAAGGGATTCAAGAATGCAAAGCCCTGGTGAACAGGTGAAAGCCTGGAATAAACAATCTGCTGGAGAGGCTCACATGGTTACAAGAAGTTGAGCATTGAAAAGTCTTGAGAGAAAAGATTGTGCTGAGAAATACAAGGACTAAAATGACTCTCTGTTTCCTCTGAATGTGGGCTCTAAGTAGCAGATATTAAATGTTGCATTCTGAAAGCTGGCACCAACATGAATACTGTTTCTCCAGAAGTGTAACATTCGTCTTGTGTTGTTTGTTTTCTGTTTACCTCATTAAAAGGAGAAGGTCTCTGCCATCTCTCCATTTAACTCAATTTTTGTAGCAAAAAAGTGATAGTAAACGTGAATAACAGAGACTGTTATTTACGTTTACTATCACTTTTTTGCTATTCACCAAAAGCCCAAGAAAAATAAATGCTGCTGCTGCTGCTAGATCTGTTGTTCATCGGCTGTTATGTGTGACAGGATGGTGGCACAATGGCATAATGATGTGATGAATGATGCATATGAAATGTAGTACCTGAAATATAATTTATAAGTTTCATTTGGCTGCCATGCCACTGTATCTAGCATTTAGGATCAAGGCAGGAAGATAGGTTTAAAACCTAATAAGAACAGTCATTTCCAACTGACAAATTGGCACAAAAAGAGATCTGTCACCAGTCAAATTTGGTAGATCAAGTTGTAAGACTTTAGTGGAGTGAAAGTATTTCGAATACTGAAATGGCAAATTTTGTTTAATATTTAGTACACACACATGAAGACACATACAGCTCCGCTCAGATATTATTGACACCCTTGAATCTTTTTGTATAACTTGTAATATATCTTCAGAAATAAATGGAAATCTACCAAATTTTTATCATCAGAGTATTTTAATAGGATGTCCAAAGTAATTTAACAAAAAATCATTATTTTTCAACTTACACGTAGTTATTTAAAAAAAGAAATTGAAAATATGACCTGGACATTTATATTGGCACCCTTCCTTTATATTTGGTTGCACACCCCCTTTGGCAAGATGACTTCCTCCAAATGTTTCTTGCAGCCATCTATAAGCTTCTTGCACTTGTCAGCTGGTAGTTTCTCCCACTCTTTCTTTTTAATTTGTTCAAGCTCTTGAATATTTGCAGCATTCCTGCGGTGTGTGGTACGCATTATCATATAATATTTATTATTCTCAAGTAATGTCTTTATTTGATTGCTATCAACCTCAGCTGGTCTACCCAACCGTGGAGCATTGTTTACTGAGAAATCTTCAGCACAAACCTTTGCAAACCACTTTTAACACATTTCATCATTCACAGTACCTTGTCCACAAACAGCACACATCATTTTTGTGTCTGAGTCACATTTTTACATTTCTTAAAATAAAAAAACATAATATGCTGAAAATGTTTACTTTCTTCCATCTTCAATGTTAGAATTGATAAACAGAAATGCCCCAATTTTGACAAAAATTTGGAAAAAAATGATATGACAACTGTCAGTACAATCAAGAGCAAATTTTCTGAATGAAGTTTGTTAAAACTAAATGCTCCTAATGCCATCTAACAACAAAAAAAAAAGAAGAATTTTTGGCCAACCCAATATTTTTTGCATTAAATGATATCAAAATGTTGAACAAACCACAAATTGATCTTAATGGTAGAAGGGTCAAAAGTGTCACACCATTTCCTTGGATAGGTCAATAAGACAAATTGAAATCTGGCTTTCATGGTTGTCAAGAATATGCAATGAAAGATTCTTCTTTGAGCTGTGGGTGTGATGAATGAAATGGTTCATGACCTCAATAAACAGATCTGAATTCATCCATCTTGACTTATTTGCTAGACCAAGCATTCCTGGGGGAGCACCTGTAGTATATGCTCCTTGAAATGTACTCTGTCTCATTATGCCCCACAACAGCTTTATACAAACATCATTGTTACCTTAATGCATGCCAACAACAGTGATATCTTATTGCCTCTAACTTATTTCTTTTATTTCAAGACTTAAAGTCTTGAAATAAAAGAAATAAGTTAGAGGCAATGTCCACCATCTCTTAGTTTCTATCACAGGAAAAAATTCCATTTTTAAAAAAATATTTGATTAATCTGTTCAAGGTGGAATTCTAAATCCACTTTGATGAGTTAAAAAGTCAGTATTTTCTTGCGAATATCAATGTGACTATTTTATGTACAAGTGACCCTTGTCAAGATAGACATTAAAGCAGAATTTCTGTAAACACAAACACAATTCCTTGTAAATCATGTGTTGAATTGAAAGAGCAAAAAGAGAAATGAAAAAGCAGAAAAATAAGGAATGAAGAAAAAAAAGACACAAAAATATTCTTGGAGAAATTTTACACAAATTATTGATTTGTATTGATTGATTTTCATAAGAGATTTTAAAAATTGCATTGAATTTGGAATTGGTTGAGTTATTCTGGGAAGTAGGGGAGAACGGGGCACAGTGAGACAATAAAATGCGTAATCCTTCTGAATCAGTAGAGGATGGAATATTATATCCCCTATTAGTATGATAGAATATAGTGTTCCATTTGTCATATATTAATCTATGGATGATTCTGAAACATAAAACCTGGTAGGACTGGGAGCAACTTTTAAAGGACTGGTAGGATGTCTCAATGTGCCCCTGTATCAGGGTACCTTGAGACAGTAGATGGGGCACATTGAGACAGCACACATGCCACATGGGAAGTCCATCGAGGTGCTACTAATGCGTTTCAATACCACCAAAAACCACTTCATACAAATAATGAGACAACTGTCTCTTGGTGCTGCCAAATAAAATGTGGTAAAGTCATCCTCAGTGCCTACAAAGGCACAGTTTCTATTTTCAGGATGGTTGGCATCACAAACTTCCCCTTCATCTTTTGGCTAGGCTGGAGAAAGCTGATCTCATAATCCCCTGATGCATCTTTGCTCTTCAACACCTTTCCAATATAGATTTTCTCATCTTTTTTCTCAGTCTTAAACTCAGTAAGGACATAATCACCCTGAGAGGCAAGAAATTGTTGTGTCGGATTGAAGACTTGGAATTCCTCTTCAGGCTCATTGTCACAATTATCAAGGACAGGCTCCTCCTCACCGTTAGGATCGGATGATGATGCATCATCAAGGAGTCGTTTTTTTACATGGGGGTTCCTTTTGTCTTGAACTTCCTGGATTTTGTTGTCTTCAGTTTTCCTTGACAGCAGTGCTTCTCTGTCAGGAGTGTCAGTGGCGATGATGCTTTTCCCCCTTTACGATGCTGTTTAGCTGGAACACTCTCCTTTTTCCTTGGGGATTTGGGAAATCCCCAGAATTCTTGTGGAGAACAAAATGTAGCTGATGTACATGCTCCTGGGATTGATTTGAATGTCCAGCTGTTCCATCAATGATGGGATTGGTCTCCTTGTTGGTTGATAGGGCTGGTCGATCTGAAAAGAAAATCTGCCTCAGAAAACACATTCTCATCCATAGGATAAATCCTGGTAGTTCTGAACACAGAAAGAATGTTGGAAGGTGTCATTGCCTTTTCATGGGCTATACCAACCCAATGGGCAATCTCAAGGTCGATGGGCTTTCCAGGATTCTGAAGCATCCAGATGTCCATGGCCTGGTATGTCTTGAAGGGTTTAAAAACTGACATATCAAGAGGTTGCATCTTGTTATTGCTGTGAGGTGGCAGGGTCAAAAGTGTCACACCATTTCCCTGGCTGTGTCAATAACATGAATTGAAATGTGGCTTTCATGGTTGTCAAGAATGAGCAATGAAGGATTCTCCTTTGAGCTGTGGGTGTGATGAATGAAACGGTTCATGACCTCAATAAACAGATCTGAATTCATCCACCCGGACTTGTTTGCTAGACCAAGTGTTCCTGGGGGAGCACCATGTAGTATATGCTCCTTGAAATGTACTCTGTCTCATTATGCCCCACAACAGCTTTATACAGACATCATTGTTACATACCTTAATGCATGTCAACAACAGTGATATCTTACTGTGCCTTGGTACAATAGTCTATAGCCCTAAATTGGAAATCAAGGATTTCTATCCAAGTTACCTCTTATCACATCAGCTTTTCAGTCTACAATTTTTGAGAAAATGGGTTTGTCTGTGCTCCATGTCTCATTGTGCCCCGGTCACTGAGATTATGCATATCACTGAATTACAATCTATTCAAGTTGGACACACACACATGGTTTCCTAAAAGATGTATGCAACTGTAACTTGTTTTTCAAGTGAAAAATGGACCTAAAAATACATAATAGCAGACTAGCATTGAATATTACAAATTTGTACTGATGCAGTCCTTAAAAAATATAAAACATAAATGAAGTCTAAAGAGAGTGGAGGAGTGTATATGTATTCTTCTGACTTCTGTCATTTTATCTACATATTGTCGGATTCACCAGAATCCATATCCATATGGGTCATTCCATATCAAATCACCTATCAGGCACTTCATAACTAACAGTTCATGCATATCCTTGGTGACACCTTTTCTAGAGACAAATCAGATTGTTTGAACAAATGGTTCAGTAGTTATGACACATTGAAATCTGCTTAAATTTGCATGTTGCGAGCCGCAAGCATGCTTTTGCCAACTCGACCCTTCATAACTTTGGTATTTAAGAAGATATCTAGCTGAAATCTGGTACCCCACTAGCTTCCCATTGCAATAAGCCAGAAATGGCTTCATTTTACCTCTATTCTATGTAGTTTGGAAGTTATGGGTCCTTCAAAATGGGGGGGGGAATGGCTTTTTAGGGTCGGATCTTGCTAATCTTTTGGCCAGCTGCAGAAACTAAAATAAGAGTGTTAAAATAAAAATTCCACTGGATTATTTTCATTGCGGAATTCATAAGTGGAATTTTTATTTTAACACCCGTATTTTAGTTTTTGCGGCTGGCCAAAAAATTAGCAACTCCCCCATAACTCCTAAATCATGAAGCCAGAAATAGCTTTGTTGAATGAGAAACTACAGGGCTACCAGATTTCAGCTAGATATCTTTTCGGAAAATCATGCTTGTGGCTTGCAACATGTAAATTTAAGCAAATTTCAATTTGTCATAACTTCTGATCCGGTGGTTCAATCAAGCTGAAACTTTCAGGGTTCAATTTTCTCTAGAAAAGCTATCACCTACTTAAATCTCATCAAAATCTAATATGGTGACCATGGGAATATGGAATGACCCATATATAGTCTGGAAAGTTTTGCAGCTTTAAACACTAAAGATGTTGCTGAAAAAAAAAGTTTTCTCTTGTAATATAGAAAGTTTCATATTTATATAACTTTATATTTATATAAGTCTTAAAACATTTAAAATGTTACTATGGAAATTTTTAACTAAAGATCTTACCTACAAAATTTTTTTTCTGTTTATTCATTGTCAAGTTTTTTTCCAAGAGTTCAACCTTATCTTATCGTTTTCGCTTCACAACACAGGATGCAATTCCTTTATCCCCACTTTATTAACTGCGGTTAAATAAGAGCAAATTAAATTAAAACAAGCAGGAATCATGTGCCTGTGTTTACAAGAGCACATTATCATATTAAGATATTATCACTCGGGGGAGTCATTAATCTTTCTTAAGGTCTTCATCCTGGATAGTGTTTATGGGTGTTAAATTCAGGTCCACATAAGAATTTTTCTATATTCGGTCAGTCATTTTCTCAAAAACGAAAAATGTGCAAACATGTCCCCTACTTTAGAGCCAATACAGCGTATAGTAGTTACGGTTAGGATCATGGTTTCTTATTTCCCAATTATTTATTGGTGTTATTTTGTCTTCATATTTTATCCCCCCTGTACATCGGTAAGATGGCGCAAAGTCAGTGCTGACTATAGCATTATAGCTACATTGTAAATAGAACCCCCTTCGTAAAACCTGAAAAATATCTCTTTTCTGAAGACTAACAAATGGTTCTAGGGTCTAATGGATTGAAAGCACCTAAAATTGAAGGAGAACTGCGTTTGTAAAGAAACGAATCTTAACCAACTTCTGTAATAAGATATGAAATCACTTAATACAGAATAAAAACCAGGTCATTACAAAATTTTGAAGCTTTTTCTGTTATATAAAACAACATAAATTTTACTGTGGGAATTAAAATAAAAATGGACGGAAACAAAAACTTAACTTGTTAAAATTTTAACAAAATATATTTTCAATTTATTATAATTTGTATTTCTTTACTTTTTACTAAACTAATTTTTAAAAATTTAATTTATTTTTCATTGTTAACGAGAGATAACTAATTCACGATCAGAACGGCATAGCAGTTATTCGCCATTAGTCATGCCTAATAATAATTGGTATTACCGTATTACAACGACGACGACAAAAACACAATTATAAACGTCGGTTGGGTGTCTAAGTCTTGTTTGTAAGCGTTGAATCATTAACAAAGTTCATTTGGGGTCGAGCCAAAGGACGAATATGTTCCGAGTACTATTTTTTTCGCTCATTGTCGTAATCTGAGTCATGCATTTGTAAAATCTGTGATGCCTCTAAAATTAATAGCAAATCAATAAAAATAACAAGCGTAAACAAGCATGACAACTCGTCCAAGGCCACGTAGTTAAGAGGGAATATACTTTTAATTTCGAATTCGTTCTCGTTTTGACTATTTCTAACTAAAGGTTATTCCTTAAAAAATGTTTCAACACCATTGATAGGAAAAGATCCATTTTGGTAATGCATCATTTTTTTTAATAATTAAGAAGACAGATTTTTAATTTACCTTGATATTTACTTAACTGAGCTGCGATTCCTACCTTATTTTAACATTTGGCAAGGGCGAGTAACTCTTATTGGAAGGGCACATCACTCTGTTGCTCTTCTTGAGCAACTGATCAGTTGAATTGAATTCAGTTGCCGCGACCACACGTATAGGCAAATACGGAGAGAGAAAAAGGTAGTAGGTGTGAACGATGGAAAACGTTTTACCTATCACAACCTTTATCTGTTCGCTGAGAAAGGTTCTGTGACATGTTGACTGAAGGTTTGACATGTAAAAATCATTGCCGAATCGTTTCTTCAATTAGACATAATTCATAGCTTTGTTACTCCACAAAATTTAAACTTAGAGAAAAATTCAGCTAGCTAATTGTTACTTTTCTTTTCTTCTCTCTCTTTTTTATGCGGACGATGTCGAATGTTTGCCTCCAATGCAGCAGGCAAAAACAACTTCCTCATCAGCTCTTCTCACTTCAGAAGGATCAACGACAGGAAGAAGAAGAGACCACCAACTCGAGAAAGAGCTTCGTCATCAACAGCAACACCACCAACCATTATACAAATTTCGATATCGCCAACATCCCTCATCCCAAGTTCAGCACCAACATCAACTTCAGGCTCCCAGTTGTGAGTACGGAGTCGACGACGACCCTTCGGGGAGTAGGTCTGCAGATGGTGTTTGTGCGGTGACTTCGAGCGGAGGAGGACAAGGAAGAACATCGTCGTCATCAGTGTCTGTTCACAGTCGGACCCCTGTGCACCCCCCTCGACATCAGGGGAATATGAGTGTAAAACTAAAAATAAGGGAAGTTAAATCTCCTAGTACGAACTCTTCGGCGACTTCGACTGGAGGAGGAGGAGGGGGATGTGGCCAAGGTTCAAACGGTACTCCAACGAGCACCTGTGGGGCCACAGGCGCGGGGGCCAATGTTACGAGTGTGGGTGGCAATTCCAGGTCAAACTTTTTCGGCAACAGCTTATTCGGACGTTTTAAGACATTTAGCCACTTAAAACTCATTTCCTTGTTCCTCTTCAGGTTAGTTGTGAAGTTTTGGAGCGTGTGTACTACGGCCCTGTTTATAATTCTGTTAATATTTTGGTTCTACGGAGGACTAATTACCTTGCTGCTCGTCATCATCTCTTTATTGGGTAAGTAGAACATCGTATTTATTAGTATTACCAATACCATCAAATAACCCATTTAACGCTGGATATGAGTGATGTAACAATTCCTCTGCCCATGGTAGTACACAAAACGTAACAATGCCTTTAAAAAATCGAAACTAAAAAATTCAATTTATCTAATTTAATAGATCCTGAATTTGCCACAAAATATTTAATGAAAAATACTTTGACTCGACTGGACACTAACACAAAAACCTGCGTGTTACAAACAAAACTAAACAATTGTTTTTGGAAATAAAGAATTAAGTAGATTTATTGACTAGAAGAAGCTGGTTGAACGAGTCTTCTCTTTTTAATGACCTATTCACTACTTTTGTTATGTGCAGATTTCCTACTAATGTCGTGTAGTATACCTGTTATAACCAATGTCAAAACTTTGTACAGAAATACGTTAATCTCACGGTTTAAAATATTTTTTTGTTTATTGTTTTGCAAAATGAAAGGTTGCTGCAAAATGTTTATTCCTTTTTTGCAAACGAGAAACAAAAATCACTTTACAGTACACCAACGTACTACTAGCCACGAAAAAAGTAGCAATACGGCTTTGAATTTTCTTATGTACTCATTCCCATCGCCAGATACATTTTAAATGTATTTCCAGTGACGATATAAATCACCCCACAAGTTTTATTCGGTCAGTTATAGACAAAATCAAACTCGTTTTGTGTTTTAAAAAAATCCTTTATTACATTAAAACCTAACAAACAAATGTTTGATATAATGCTAACACGTTGTTCGATGCGTTTTCATAGCTCTATCTCTGACCCACAGCAGGTGATTATTATTTGTATTGAAGTTATTGACAGTGACACAGAAAATAAAACTCGATTTTCATTCACATGACTCATCCATCAGGAATTGCCGCAAAAAGTGTTTTGAGTTCAATGTGAACAACCCACTTGAATGAGCAAAAATAGAAAAATAATAATCCAATTCCACATTGATTCAAAATTACTTTAAAATCCCGTTTTATTTAATGTAAATTAAATTTTAGAAATTGTGATGCCGTCGACATATGCCTATGCGATGCCTCAATGCCAGGCACTCCTGGCAATTTTACTGACTAGTGAGTAATTACTAGGTTCGTCGTCAAATGTGTTAGTGTTAGTAGTGTTAATGCATGCACTGGTTATTAAAATTTCTTCATTGTCACTTTTCTCCATTGTAAAAAATCTTATAAAAACATTTCAACAAAATTTAATCTTTGTTCAATCCTAGTAAACTTTGGTTGTTGAAAAAGTTGGATTGCCCACTTTTAGTTTTTTGTTTACTCATTTTTTTATTATTTCGTCCCCATTCTTTGCTCTCGCCAGATAATATCCTACGAGACAAATAAATGACAATAAGTTTTTCTTTCTCTTTTTAAATGCTCTTCAAGCATTTAAATGGTTATTTTATACTGTTTTTGATGATTTTAGTGATTTTTTAAAGCAAGTTTTGACTTTAAAAGAAGTCTGTAGCGTTCTCCCCTCTCTAGACTATTAATTTTCTTTTTCAATAAAAAAAATAAATAAAAATTATTCAACAGATCGTGGATTTTTAACATTTTTATTTTCAAATACAAGAAAGGCTGATAAAAGTTTCTTTACTTTTGTAAGTTTGTTTATTAGTTTTAAATTATGATTTGCTGGATACTTTTTGCAGAGTTTCGATGATCTGTCCAATTTTTTTTCTTCACCACTTCAATCATAAATTGGTAATATTCAGTTCTTCTTGCCATATTGCAGAATAAGATTTTTAATTTGAAATTTAAGTACCAAACTAAATAAATCCACGCGGGTGGGGTAAATCGCTGTTTAAAAAAAATATAGTAAAATAGAGATGGAAATCCGTGTTTAATTTGTTTTTAAAAAGTGATATTTGTGACTTAGTGTTTTTATGATCTTGGAAGAATGTACGCTTAACAGAAAATAAACCAAGTCATTTTTCCTTTAACCTCCCATCCTCTCTAAGAATGATACGAAATCCCCACTCCTTACCGACTGCAGCAATCGGAGAACAGCTGAAAAAGCGAGCACAAAAAATGTGTCCATTTTAGTATGAATTTACATTAGACATTTTGGGATCGATCTTCAAAAACTAATTTGCTAAAAACCTTTCCCGAGGTCACATTGGTACACACAGAAAATTTCATAATCTTATACCGTAATGTGTGGTTTTTGTGGTAGGCTGTCACTACGGACGAACTTTTGGTGATGTATATTGTAAAAGAAATAAAACATGAAGCAAGTGTTAGATCAAATGTTTCTTGTACTGACAAGAAAGTCTTTTTAGAGATGTCATTCTAATAAAAACACAACAGATTATTCCCGATTTTCCACTACTGTCAGAAATTGAAATCTATTTAATGAAACCGTAAACTTGGGATTTTTGGTACCTTTAACAGTGGCGAATCCAGCCTGTTCTTCCAGAATTCTTCTTTTTTTTTTTTTTTTTAAAGATTTTGAAAATTATGTATCTAAGATTGGCTAAAATTGCATTTCAGGGTATATCAGCTACTGAAATTAAGATAAGCGTCTTGAAGGTTGTCATATGTTGAGACAAAAAGATTTAAATCTTGGAAGACGCTCAGAAAACAGTATAAATAAAAATTTTAGGAAAAATTCTGAGGGTCTTCCAGAAGACCCAGGAACATTATAAGTAACGTTTAAAAATCTGAAAAAACGTTAAATAATATAGTAGCCGGTTTGTGGGGAAATATGATTTTCAAAGGTTGTTGAAGATTAGTTTTTCCAAGTAATATTTGATAAATTTACATGTATTTTTTTTGTAATTGCAGAAAATCTATTGACTAGGAATTCTTAACCCTCGGAAATCATATTGGTTAAGATTCACACCCTTTCCTGGAATTTGTTAATTTTTATAAAAAATATTGTTATCTTTCCCTTTTCAAAATGGCCGCTGCTCCAGCCAAATTTAAAGTCAAAGAAGCAGACAAGATTCCTCAGAACATTTTTTAGTGTTAGGTTTGGGGTTAGGGTTTCAACTCCCTGAATGTAAGGGTTAGTAGGTAGGGTTGGTGATATTTTGTGTGCAGAGGGGACCTGCTTGGAGAGGATGGGGCTTAATGAAAACACAAAAAATCGTCATTAAAATATCAGATAACAATCTTCACAAGGGTAGTAACAACATAATCCGAAGCCTAGTTTCCATACAACGGACTGAAAGTAACGGTCTAGTTTATCATTGCAGTTACATTACCAATAGATAGCTATGAACAAAAACAAAGAAAGAAAAATCAAGCTTGTAAGCAACACCTGATTTAAAAAAAGTGAAGGTTAGACAATGCAGTACACATATATTTGATTGAAAAAAATAAACAAGATTAAAATACTCAACAGCTGCGCCATGCAAAAAAAGGGATGTTGTCTGCAGTTCCCATAATTTTAAATAATGGTCAATTTACATAAACAAAACCAGAATAAATTATATGAAAAATACAGCCGGTAAATAGTTTTTCATCATTTCGCTATATTTAATTATTCATCCTTGTTATGTTATAAGAATGCACATGTTTTCAAGCGCTTTTGTCCAGTTAAGTATTGAGGTTCCCAAGAAAGGGCACTTTCTGTAAATGCTTTATTTATTTATTTACCATGATATAGAATAAAAGATATACGTTTCAAAAATATCGGAATAAATCAATAAAAATGATAATCTTTTTAAAAGAAATATTGAGTGAAGAAGATTTTTCAAGATCATTCCAAAAAATAATTAGTATCTCTCTCAAGGGATATATCTGTAAAATGTGTAAAAATCAACAAAAGCATGATTATATAAAATAAATAAATCATCAAATTAATAAACGAAAAAAAAATTCTTCTCTGAAATTTGGAATGGAAAATTATTTTTCTAAAAATTTGTCCTTTAATAGATAAGTATCAAAAATTTTATTAAAATCGAATAATATGCTGATTTTTGCCAGATTTTAAAAATTTCTCACGTTGATTTCACGTTGAAATTTTCATCCATTTTGTTCATATCTACCAATAAGTTTCATGTGCAGTTTGCCTACAGCCCAGAATGTCTACAACCTTCATGCCTAAACATAGTTTGTCTTTAGACAATTATAAGTACTAAATCTGATTTTGTCGACGATTTTGTGTAAAAAATATTGGAAATTGCCAAATTAATAAAATATTTTATTGGTAAGACACTATGGAAATAAGGCTAAATTAATAAAACACCCAGTGAAATTATTTTTTAATTCTTATAATGTTAAAGCACTTTTATTATATAAAAATAATATTCAATAATAACTAAATAATCAGTTTTAACAGTTTATTCTGCAATTTCCAATATTTTTACATAAAAACGTTGACAAATTCTGATTTTGTTTGTCTTACTCTTAACTATTATAATAAGTACCAAATCTGAATTTGTCAATTTTTGTGCCAAAAATTTTACTTGACACCCAACATAAAAAAGCCTCAAATTTGTATAAAATATTATTGTATTATTGTCAAAAAACTTAATGAAAGCACAGAAAAATCTTCATTAAAATATAATAAAAAAACTCACAAGGGAAGTAACCAAATACTTCGAAGCCCCCACTTTTACAATGGACTGAAAGTAACTGGCCTGTTTACCATACAGTTACATTGTAAATAGAACCCTCCTCGTAAAAACTTTAAAAAAACATTTTTTCTAAAAATTAACAACTTCTAGGAAGATTGTTAGGGCCTAACGTAATCTGTTAGACCCTAACGATCTTCCTAGAAGTTGTTAATTTTTAAAGCACAAAAAATTGGTCAATGGATGTAGATCTTTAGCAATTTGTTTCTGCTTACATCAAACAACACTTCCAATTATTACAGTTATAAAATGTTTTGAAATTTTCAGCTTCAAAACAAACTAAATGATTTTTCATTCATTTGTTCATTTATGTCAACTATTTTTTTTGTGGGCTCGGGGTCCCGTTAATTTTCACTCAAGTGTAAGGTTGTTTAATGTTTGAACCGGAACAATAAATCAAACACCTTCCCTACTCAGAAATATTAGAAAGTCTGCAACTTCCCACCCTTGAGTACCGATGTCAGCAAGCTGACCTCATTCAGACATCTAAAATCATCCATGGCATAGATGGAGTAAAGTACGACAGAAAATGTTGGATATGTGGAAATAGTATGTTAAAAAACCCACTAAGCACACAAACCAGGGGGCATAAATGAAATTACAGGTGCAACACCAACCAGGACCAAGGAATTCATTCTTTGCAGCCAGTCACACCAGCTTGGAACAGCCTGAGTCAGGAAACAGTAGAAGCACCATCAATAAATAATTTCAAAACCAGGCTAGTGAAGGATTCGAAAAATAAGGATTCACAGTACAGCTACTGTTTCTCATATTGAGCACTAAAAACATTCGTTTAAGGGTCTAATTACCCTAAATGACCTATACTGAATATAATTTGCGGCCATTTAAATGGCCATGTTTAAGTTTTGACTTAAGTTTGATGAAATTAAGAGGGTTAATCTTATTCAGAAATGTTACTAGAAGGGAGGTTAGAGTGGCCCTGTTTAGTCAATTATTTATCTCTTACTGAGATTGAATGTCTGTCCAGGATTCATTTGTCCTAGTGTGAAATATTGATCAGAAAATTAGAACCATCTCTATGACCTTAGAAATCGTTTCAAATTCATACAATACTTTAAGTTGCCTCTATATATGTTTAATATTTCTTGCTGTTAATTTTATAAATCGAAAATTTCTCTTTTTTTCTTGAAAAGTGTACTTTTAATGAAAAGTAGCATGATATGGAGTTTTAGAATTCCTAGATTAATGGGGTTTTGTTTTAGTTTGGAATCTGATAAACTTGTGTTGTGATAATTAACGTCACTCTCCTAGCTCTTGAGATGGACTTCAGATTTGTGTTTCGTTAGGAAAAAATTGAGACATAGTCCAGAGAAGTCTCCACCTCCGACTGTTTACTTGAATAAGTCTTTCTTCTGTCTATTGAAAACATTTTCTTTCTTCAGGATCTCAAATCAGATTAATGCTTCCTGGACTCGAGTAAAAAAA